>JAODGC010028602.1:62549-77766 GCA_027574925.1 Ecitoglossa quadriceps | reverse complement strand
GCAAAAGCGAGCAATTTGTAGCTGGAAGCCACCTGGCTCTGTGGCATTTAAATTGTACCTATGAAGTGGCTTCATTCGAGCATGGCAAATAATGTTCATTACACGATTTGCAATCATGCGATCATAGAGTGATTAAAGTCCTACCGATATTGGTGTATCCTTCCCGCCTACGAAGCATATGCCGAGCGCCTTGTTATCCGAGGCCACTTCAATGGTGGTGTCACGGCCAGGCGCAATTGGACAGGTCGACGGATCAGCGGGTGGTTCTGAAATTGGAAATTTTCCCTCTGATCACTCAATTTTATCACGCCAGCCTCACATCAGCAACAAGCGGGTGTAATAATTTTTTCGATTACAACCCTTCCGCTTTAATCTGTAATGTTAACTGGGCTGTCAACTTGTCACAAGGTGAAATATAGCACAGAAGCAATATTAATAGCTTTTGCACAAAACTGAATATTTAATTTTAATCTAAGTAAACAAGCAAAACATGAGGATTGGTCAGAACCTACATTCCACCTGATGACCTGATCGCCCTTGGCAAATAAATTATGCCCCCTTCCTTCGCATTATAGAAACAACCCACACAGTATTCTATTTATACCAGAAGCAACTCCATTGTAAAACTCAATAAATTATTGTCGGCATCATTAATACTGTAAAGATAACTGAGTACATGTAAAGGTTGCAGAGTGTCCATTAAAAATTTACAACTCAATTTACAATAATGATGTATATTTATGGCAATCGCAAACAATATATCAGTGTTCAAATATGCCTTGAAGCGAAGCACATGATCACAGTGTACTTTTCATTCGACTTCATCTGGCCTCAATTTGCTGGAAATTACATGTACAAACTTTTATTCACATTGTTGAGAAGCCCTACCGACAATGAGTTGCAAGATTAATGTTAGTATCCGTTGTCGGAGAAAGCGAGTAAACTTTTTAATCCCAACAAATCGGATACTCGTTTTAATTCGAGATATTTTTAATAATGCCAATTACCTGGTGTAGGCGTGGCGGGTCTCGACGTGGCCGAACCGGCTTTTAGGCCTTTGGCAGCAGTTTTGTCATCTGGAACAGCATTCTTTTTTCCCGGATTTGACACCACGAGTGTCACAAGACCCTCAGTTCGTTTCAGCAGATTGGCAGCCTGTAATACAAACCTAATTACTCCCATTCTCTACAAAACAATGATGAAAAAAAAAAACAAAAAATCATATTAAATAATTCTGCATGACTTCAACAAATCCGCCTTCAAACTTGGATAGTTTTGATTCTATGAGGAACTAACTTGGGATACCTTCACCCACAACGGGGTCAGCATTCCCTCAACTACCCATAAACCTACCCATTGACTTTCAAATCTCAAGTGCCAAAGAGATAAATGAATACCTCCGAACCGCATTCGATGCTATTATCGCACTCAGCAGGTTCGCTATTTGCTAAACGTTACTCACGTTGGTGCGCTACCAAGGAGAGGGTTCTAATTAGTATGCGGTGCGCTTAATGAGTTCTGGTGGTGCGTGCAAGTGTGCAAGACAATAAGCGCATGCTGGCGCTGCGTGCGCTCAATCCTGGATCGATTACGATCACAGCACTGGAAAATACGCCACAGCAGCGTGCCGAAGAGCAGGAGCAATGGATGGTTCATTTGGCGGTTAGATGACACGCGGATGTACAATGCGAGTACAAACAGCGCGATGGAAAGCGAGAAGTGTAAATTGAGATAATTACACGAGCAGAGCAAGAGACGGAGAGGTAGTATGCGATGATTGGCTGCTAGATCAGCTACTCGGTAGAAAGAAGGGCCAATTGTACTTACGGTGTCGTAATTAGAACCCAACAAAGAGTCCTTATTTACGGCCAGGATCATCTCACCGATCTCTAGTCCAGCCTTGAATACAATGGAGAAAAAATCAAATGCAATAAAACCATCGCAGATGAGTGGCACAATCATTCATCAACAGACGCTCGCAATGACATTCCACAATTGCACACACTGATCACATATGAAACATACCAAGAAACGCATTTTATTAAACAAATTAGAATGGTATAGCAATAGTCTGTGAACAAATGTTGGTTTAATAAAATGCGCTTCAACTCAGGTCAAACAATCAACTTTCAAACTCACGGAACTTTCTTTGTTTTCAAACTTCCTGCCATGTGGTTTGTTTGGCCAACTTTTTTCATCATGCTCATTTTACTCGGATGAGGGATAGATTTACCTTTTCAGCAGAACTGCCTTCCTGTATGTCCGATATGAATATTCCTTGTCCGACCTCGGCATGTTTCCCCTCAATTATCATAATCCCTAAACTCTGGTTACCCTGCAGAGACAGACACACAAAGAGAACGTAGATGAAACACACGTGGCGAATTGGATGCGCAACACAAGGAAACCAAACACAGATGGCGCAACGCGACATGACAATCAATAAACCATGAAGATGGAGCTGTATTTTGTGTGAACTTGTTACGTTATTGATATAATTACACCAATATAGAAATCTTCCTCTTTGGAAAATAAATGCCTCATGTCTCCTTTGTCTCAGTATCAAATTACTCGTATCCTAGTGCCATGAAAATGGGCACAGAAGGATGCACAGAACATGGTGGCATAATAGCTATTTACATTGTGCCTCCAATGCCTCCAGTTAAATAAGCGCTTTTCATGACATTCCGATACATAACTAGACCACTTCTTGTTTTTCCGACGACTCTGGCAATTTATTCCAGTCCATTGTTATTGAGCTGAAAGTCATTCTAAATTTGGTAATTGGAAATAGCGATTGTAAGTAACGACATACGGTGAATTACTTATCAATACAGTACACGCCAATATTGGCTAAAGTGGGTCACATTTGCATATTTAGCCAGTATATATACCCCAAAGACCAACATCGGGTATGTTTGGTTGCATAGATAGTATATACACTCCCAATATCTAAGGATAAAATTAAGGCAAAATCAATACATGTCAGCGTGTACGCAATGAATTAACAATAGTCCGGATGTGCACACATTTTTGTTTATGGCATTCGCCTTAATTACCAACACGATTAGATAAGGAGGCAGCAACGAATATAGGTGACGAGCGTTCCATACTCTGGCTTGTTTGCAAATGCTTATCCAGTACCACGGAAGCGGCGGCTGTACGTATTGTCCTAGCAGCCATTTTGAATCACTCCCGAACGCAATCCCGCGTTTAAATTTTATGTACTCGCTTTTATATCGTGTTATGCTTGTGCATGAGTAATGCACTTGAGCGAGGGAATTGTTATAGCGCGTGAAAAGCTCTCGAATTGGATAAAGTTATAAATCATGTAAATCAAAATAGCGCCCGCAAATCTTGGTTACACACGGTGGTCGTAAAGTCGGCATTCCGTTCTAAAATTACAGAATCTAACTCAAATATTTATGCGTTCGATTCTTTGTTTACAACAAATGCATCAGATTTCCATTTAACTGAGAATAGTCGGAGTCGTAATCGCCGCTAGGATTTTGTTTAAACGTTAATCAAGTTTAGAGCGCCATAAAAACACGAAATCAATGTGGAAGTGTTTCCACAGCTAAGTCAGTTTCCTATTGCCAGAGACTTCCCTTCCAATACTTCGTTTATTAATCTGATGAAAGAAAACCTGTTTACATTGTAAATTAAGTTGCATACCTTTGAGCAAGCAACTCATGTTGCCTAACCTTGACTTCATAATGCGCCAATACCTCCTACCTGTTAAAGGTTTGCTTTCGATTGTATGACGTATTTAGGTGTGAATGTGGGGTGAGACATGAAGAAAACCGTGAACATAACAGTGAGTGTGATAATGACGATCATCATATGCCCAACCCCGGTGAACGATTGTAGCGTGTAACTTTGTACACTCGTGAACGGTGTTCGTAATGTTTGTGGTGAGAAATTGGCGTGATATAAATATCGCAAGATGGATGGATGGATGGGTGATAAAAGAAAGGGGAGAATCAAGGACAAAATATGCTTACCTTCTTGATGGACACGGTTTTGACATTTGGATAATTACTGAAAGACTCCTCGTTCGCCTGCAGAAAGAAAACAAAAAATACATAACGACACTGAAACATACATGACATTCATGCTGCTTTAAGCTTTTCTTCAAGCTTTCTGCATAAAGTTGCGCACGTACTTGCATTATTATTTATCACCGGTGAGTGAATTATGTGTTGATCATTTAAAAACCGCTTGGAAATCAAGCTTGCTGTCATTATTTGTAAAATTGAAGCAATCAATATTGATTGATGTAGATGATGATGTAACTTGCTACAATGATATGCAGCAGGTTCAATACTTTGTTATCTCAAGCAAGTGTTGAGAATTAAGTTAAGTTTATTTTGCTTCACACATTTGTTTCATAAACATCCAAATACATTTCACTTGAATTTCAACGAATAAGATTTGTCTGGAATTTATACGAATTAGAAGAGTTTTCTAGAAGAATAAATAGGTTGTTGGCAAAGCTCAAAGTGTTTATGAAACAAATGCAGTTGTTTAACGTGTTTATTCATTGTTTTTCTTGCAGGATTCCACTTCGCGTAGAACAATAATACACACTCAAGCACAACAATTACAGTTTTACGGTGAGTCGCATCCGCTCGTGATTAATGATGATGCTTTTCAGTCAAGAACAAGAAGAGAGAAAGAAAGCGGCGTAAAGAAAAGCTCGCACGACCTTGCACAAGTGAACGTGAAATAAGAACAACGCACTATAAGTGCGCAGCAAAATGTGAACAAAATGTAGGTAATCATTATAGCACTAATATATAAAAATAATGTTACAAATATATTGATATCGCTTTCCCTGTGGTCAACACAAATTATCACCCACTTTCGATGTGTGATGAGCTTAAACCAGTGTTTCTCAAAGAGTGCGAACTTTAAAAACAGAACGCTACATTAGCTCATATTGTTTGTATTGAGGCATTCTCCCCAGGATGATGTTTTATACAAATGTGTAAGAAGATACCACCAGATGGCATTTCTATAGTGAGGTGGAAAGGTGTTTTTGTTTGTTTTGTGATGGGAGAATGCTATTTAGACACGATAGCCACACCTCTAGATGTGACCCTGTGTGGAACACGACACAATGCACGCGTGGTAAGGTAAAACCCACCAACCACCTTTCAGGATGCCCCCAGCCAGATGTAGAAATGTTATTCTTACCTGGTAGTAAACCAATATTTATCAGCTTGTAAATTTTCTCGTAGTTCTAAAAAAGTATACTCAGTGCATTAAATCTGCATTATAGCTTTCATTCCAGTCAACTTAATTCAGGTGTAATAAAAAACAATTTCCGAGCAAATAAATCATTATTTTGTGGTTGATCCGCGATGTTACATATCAACCGTTTGAGAAACACTGGTTTAAACGCTCTGTAAACTTAGAGGCTCATTACATCACAGCGATGCCATCGCGTCACCTAAAGCATCACCGGCTGGCGGGCTTCCTCAGCAACTTCAGCATCCGTCATTCAGAATGACGTCCTATCGAAATATTATGCAACGGCCTCCATGCAACGAGCACGCTCCACAGCCCACCATCGCCAATTCGTAACAAGATTCAATTATACAATTCGAGGCATTGTCAATAATGAATCTTTTTGTGTGTCAATTAGGTTCGCAGTGAGGCAAGTCACGGCAATCGTTTAACCTGTTTGCTGGCAACGACTCATCAAATTCGCATTTCAGTGCATTGTGCATTAACAGCCATAATGTCAACTGCAGAAATTTATTGCGAGCCATAGCAGTGGGTAAAACAATGGCATGCTCAACAATCGGAATTAATGAAAAATCAATTGAATATTGTAAATGCCGATATAAGAACACACTCTAGAAACTCTAGAAAATACGGTGCTTCTGCGTCTACAAGACTTCACATCGTAATCACGCCGGGTTGTAGTAGTAAGCACGCATTTCGACTGTTTGTTTTTTTATTGCGAAATTTATTTACATGACTGACTTACCTCCTCGACGAGTGAAACTGGAAACTGGGTGATTGGACGTACTGCGATGTCATCAATGGCTGCCTTTCGTCTGCAAAACGAACAAATGGCAGCCGTAAAAATGAAGTGCTCCAAAATGAGGTTATATACGCGTTACAACAGAGCAAACAATGCATAATAAAATATGGAATATATTATCAACCGTCTAACAAGTAACAACTCACACTCAACAACAAGTAATGCGTAATTTAATCCCAAATCTTGTTAGCAGTTTGTTAGTTGTTACTCCGTTTGTTTTTGGCGTATTCTGTTACACGTCTGTTTTCACCGATGCATACGGATAACCTAAAGTCCCAAACACACTTGTGTAATCTCCTACTATAGCCGTTAGGAATCTATCCCGCCGCCGCACTTGTCGCAAATTACACGCACCGCGGAAAATGTGTGCACTTGAATTGGAAATTATCAATGCGCCTCCTGCATGCATGCGTTTTTGTATCGCGGACGCGACTAAAAACGCGGCGGAACAAACGTTGTCGCCTGCGAACATATCACACACGCCGCGATTCTTTATCGCCGCACTGGATCGAAATAATGCGCGAACTCGCGGCCGCCGAGCGCGTTTCTAATGCGACCTGCTACAATTCACTCATGTGAAAACCAACACGCTCCCAGCTGGACTACTACGTCGCCAAACAAGCCGAAAACAAGCCCTGCATGTACACGTTGAATTCACATCTACTCCTGCAAAACGAGTTCAAACATAATTCATAACCGCACCATAGTCATACACAGCGTGAACATATGTGTCATGTGTACAAACTGGAATACGTTGTGGAACACGTTCGGTTCCGACGATGAGCCTGCCTTTTCACTATGGGTGGGTTGCAATTACCAGTTGCGTATTTTTTATGTTCATAGTACAATTTTAATGTTTATTCCATCTCTGGAATCTACAGCTAGCAATTAATTACATCTATTTCTTTCAGTGTTCGTTCGCACATAAACATAATGTGGAACAATAGGACCACACCAACTGAGTACTATTTGACGATGTGGCGTATATTTTGCTAACACAATGTGAATTTATTATTTGTATTTTATATTTATGAGTGTCAACAAATGAGTTTCAAATGTTTGCAGCGTGTTGAGTGTATGCGATGGCGTGCGACTGGTTGCGGTTCTAATTTTACACTTTGGCAACCATTGGCGCATATAATTGGGGCCTTGGTATTATTTGCTTTCTCTCGGGTGTTGTTGTTAATTGTACGCGACGCACAACAACTTTTGCTTTTCGTGTTTTTATTGCAATAATAAATAAACTGGATATAATTTGTACGGATCACATTTCTATCTCATTTTATATTTATGCTGATGACTGGTTGCCTATCATTACAAAAAAAAAAGAAAAGACTACGCATTTTGTAAAATTACAAAGCGTATTAATTGCATAGCCCACAAAAAAGTTTTTTTTTAATTGTATGTAGTATAAAACCAAAGTAAAATCTTGGCAAATTAAAGTAGCGTCTAGAATAATTAAATAATAATGCTAGCTTTTTTTTCTATTGTCAAAGTGTTCTGTTCCCAACATTAAGAACGTGGAAAGCATTAAATAAATAGTTATCTCTAGAAAAAATGTTGGGAATTGTTGAGGAAATCTGAACACGATGTTACCGGTTTCCAAAAACAGTCGGAGTCATTTAGGATAGTCGCGACAGTACCAATAGCATTTCAACATCAATCATATGCAACAAGTTTTTAACAAATAAAGTTATTGCAAATCATCTCTTTCATAAGCCCCTAAAGGAATAAACAGCAACTGACCACATATGTATCAAGTCAATACTCTTGGTAGTTTTTGTGTTTATTCGCTACATAGATTTTATACATTGTGATATGGATAGGTTGTATAAAATGCTGTAAAATGGGTTACATACCTTAAAATAATAAGTTTAAATATTGGTCCTGATAAGCCTTTGATAATAGCAGACGCATTGAGATGGCAACGGCCATGCAGCACTACTCCATTCACCTCGAGGATCTCATCTCCCACCTGGACGCTGCCAGCGCGAAAAGCCGCCCCCGCTGGATTAATGCCGCATACGAAGACGGCCATGCAATTGCGATCCTTGTGACCAGCGAGGCTCAGCCCAAGGCCTTGGCCGGCACTGCGCTCCAGCTGCACCATCAGGATGCTTGCGCCCAAATTGACATATTTCTTCTTTACTTTATCTGAGGGAAAAGAACCCAATAACGAAGATTACATTCTATTCAGTAACATTCTTAACTGGCTGGTTGTTTGTTCTGTATGATTACATCTTGTTGTGTTGAAATAAGTGCCTTACCAAGTTCATATTCAGTTTCTTGATCTTCGGCTATTGTTTCCATGTTTCCATGTTTGTACACGTGCGAGCGGTTGGGGCATGCGCGTAATGGCGGCAACACTACCGCCTCCGCGCGTGGACCGAGCGCAAAATGCACGAGGTTGCCGCGGGGACACGTGCACGGCCACGCATTGCTAAGCTTCCTTCCTGTTCTGTACAATTTAAGGTGTTTCAGTTGCCAGAGGTGTCATTCTAACCTTTATCATGTCATTTGCATTTAGAATTCGTTGTATACAAGTACAAAATGCGTTGTAGAATCAACAATGATTAATTACCATGGATATATTTTGTTTTATTACAATGTTGTGACAACTCTATAATTAACATTTCAAGCCACAAAACTATAAAGTTTGTCTGACATTCAACTGAAACTCTGTTTACTTTTTATTAGCGCGGAGATTCTCAAATGTTGGAGAACACTGCACGAAAATACCGAGAGCAGAAAATGTGTGATGGGCCAAGCACAGCGGAAAACATTAGCTATCGTAAACGAACACAAAACTGGGAAATGGGGAGCTGTCCGTGACCTTAATCGAACACACATCGGACTATGACAAAGTGCACACAAAATTTAAAAAAAGCGAGCAGATACGTACTTTGTATGAATCTGAAATAAGAATGAATTATAAAACGGCATAATTTAAAACTTTATTCCTAATTTCTGAAGAATCTTAACTCGAAACTTATATTTTTCAAAGTAAGCTAAGTAAGTAAGTAAAAAAGGAAAAAAAAAACACGTCTGGTTGGGAAAGTTAAAAAATTGAAATCAGAAGCAGGACTATCTAACTTTATGTTGTAACCAGCTGATATATCATAAGATGTATTTGCTCAGGTGGTTTGTGTTAAAATATTAAATTGTTCTCTGTCTCGAGCAAACACGTGACGTTTGCGTAAATATTTCATCACCAAGTGGGCTACGTGATGTAAGAAGTTTAATTAAATTTTTCAACAAAATGATGTGCTTCGTCCGTTTTCTATTTTATTTTTTAAAGATACACTTGTACACATCTAAGACAATTGAAATGTAAACAAATTGGTTTTTATTGTACTAAGTTGTTGTTCTATTAGTAAAATTTGTAAATTAAATTTCTTGCTCTGCAAAATAATTTACTTGCTCTATTTGAAATTAAAAGAATTACAACAATGCACACATTGCAAAGTTTGTGTAATGTTTTTCCCCAAGGACCATTTAAATAACCATTTTACTGCTGTAAGTTTCCTAGTTATCCCGGATAACTTAAACAACTGTACATAGAAAACATTGAACACTATTTCCACAGGGAAAAGTTGGTCCAATTGTGTTGATAAATAGTGACTTTTTACGACTTTTACTGGAAGACACAAAATGTAGTATGCGCTTATTTACTCTATAAACTAGTAGTCTTAAACGGAATTGTTATTTTGCGTAATTAGAAATTGATGAGATCGAAATTAATTTTTTTTTATTTAACGGCAATATTTTGTAAACAAAATAATAAATTTGCGATCCATTTAGGATGTCCAGCTCAAACAAAAAATGTCGTGTAAAATATGTTGCAATAAAAATTATTTGTTCAAGACACAAATAGTCATAAAATTCATAACCTAACCTTATTCCAATTAATATCAAAAGTAAAGTGTTTCGTTAAGGTTGGTTACCAAATGTGTATTATGCATTGTTTTGAGATGTGTTTACTTTGACATTTTGACAGTGAATATTTGACGTAAAAACATTCTTGGAAAGTTGAAAAAAAGAAAGAAATGTCCCAAGAGTCCTACATTACCGACCACTAATTATATAAGTTAATAAATGTAAAATCAAAGCAATCAAATTAAAGAAAACGTTCTTATAACCTTAAATATTCAGTAAGTTCATCTGAATAGAATTAAAAAATTAAACTACTGTCGCAATTTCTCTTAGCACATGGTTCAACTATTTAAGAACAATTAGTAATTAAGGACTAATTTGTTTAGCAAGATGTGTGCGCTCACAGCGACAAAAATCACAATCTATTTAGATTTAAGCTAGCCGAGCTGCGCTTTCTCGGATAGCAAAACTACTCTAAGTCCGAAACCCCCAGAACCATCCTATGTGTCGTCACACCTAAATCCATGTTAACTAATTTCAACAAGCCTATTATCACTGAGCAAATTAGTAATCGAGAAAACGTGGCACGTTAATTATTTGTTTATTTACATAAAATATTCACAAATTCCTTCGGCTATAAACTTGTAGCTGGTAAAATCCATTCCAGAAGATCCACACTACTCATTTTTAAAAGTCTTTGGTTGCGCTAGTTTAACTGTTTTCATTGCATACTAAAACGCATCCTAGAACCACCTAAATCCCCACGTTCCTAAGACTTCTTCTGGCGCTTGAAACAATCCTTTTAGACTGAGAACAGCTCTCGCCGCCGCCGCCGCTAGCGTCCTGCAATTGACGTGCACGCCTGGAATATAGGTTAGATGCGTGCCGCGTACGTTCGCGCCCTACATTCCTGATTTCGAAATGTTACAGGTTACGAGGTTACGTCTTGGCCGCATGCCACGCGTGTCCTTGTACTTGTGTGCGCCGCGACGAAAACTCAATCAACGACGCGCATCCGCCACCACTGCCGCCTCCACCGGCGCTGCTGTTGGCGTCGACCGCAAGGAATTCGTTTTTACGCCTCGCAGGCATTGTGACGCGCAAATTGGGCACTCGTCTTCGGTGTTAAAAGTCATTCGACACAACACAGCACGTCGAGAACAAAGCGCGTTCGATGAAGAGGCCTCTCAAAGCAGTGGAAAGTTTTTAAAGGGAGGAAATGCGGAGCTACAGAAAGTAAATAAAATTCAGATGCATCGCACTTGCTACTGTCGCTGATCTCTTAGGAGGTGATAAGAAGTGATGATTTAACCTAGTTTAAGTTCATTTGACATGTTATGAATCAACATTTACGTATTAGGTGACCAATTTTCAAAACACCCTTGTCAATCTAAATACTCTACTTTAAATACAATAATCTCAACACCTTGTAAATCCAAAGAAGTTATATTGCTATGAGTATCAGACATACATCTTGGAATTTAAAAATCCGTATCGATTTTATCAAATGCAAGTTTGATTTGGAACGCTACAGTTGATACACGTGGATTGCAAATTCTTCGACTGTTTGCTTGAATATCCGTTGCGATATCCGTTTTGTCTGTCGCCACGGCGCTTCGGCCATCAGCAGTGCGTCTTGTTACTCTCCGCTTACTGCGGTTATTAGCTTAGTGCTAAATCGATAGTCTGCTGTCCATGGAAGACGACCCCGCAAATCACTCAGGGATTTATCTAATCTAATAAATCATACCGACATTTTGCTTGTGCATGTTAACATAGATTATATTGACATAATATTGACATGATTGGATGTTCTATCGTATGATAAAAATTAATTCGCTGACTATAATTCATTAAAATTAATGGATCCTAAGTTTGGCATGTTGTGAATAATTAAAGTTTTATATGGAATTTTAGAAATATTGATAAGAAAATTTAAATAAAAGAAAAATCATTTCAATGGTGTAGATTTAAAATGAATTATTTCAATTCTAGTAACCTATTTATAAATAATTCTTATTGTTTATACAATTCTTCTCTCTTCTTCTTCAACTTTTATCAACCCATTCATGATTTTTCCTGCGATCATAGGCTTGCGTTGTTTCCACTTTGATTTTCACTACTCTAGTTTCTTCAGCCTAACGATACGCAACAATCTTCTATGAGACTTTACAAAAGCACACTTGAAATGATTAATATCCTCGGCAATATTTTTCATAACTAATGTTATGTAGGTCATGCAATACAGAAATATTATTTTTTCTTTTCTATATTAATTAATTGCTCGACGTTGTTGTTATTTAATATTACCATTATCATTACATCCCTTTTGTACCCGTGGCATTGACAGATATCGTATTCGATTTTTCTCCATCTACCGTCTGGTAGCTAAGTCATTAGTTGGAAAGGATGCAGACTTCTTCTCAGTTTTAACTACAATGCTTCCAACAGAGCTGCAAGCAGGATTTTCATCCGCGATCTGTCAACTACCAAGGCAACTTACTGCTAAGTTTACTATCGAGGCGATTCACTTCTCATTATGCCTTAAATACTAACACACTTCCTGAGGACTACGGCAGGTTGTATTGGGTAGATAATGACCAACTCAACTCAACAATGTGCATTTTAGTGAAACTTTAATATTTCAGTTTTAAACGTGATCAAATCCCTTTCAATTGGAATAGATTAATTTCCAAAATAGGTAGTTACACCTTAATTACCAAGAGCGCACAATTCTGTTGTCATATTAATTGGAATTTATAATGCAAGCATCATATTTTGATATGACACTTTTAGGTTATGCATAAGTCGTGACAATCCAGAAGGATTGTGTCAATATAAATAATTTCTTTTCTAATAAATGTTGCATTTATAACTTTCTTGATTTCCTACATTATCATTGCATCCCTTTGTATTAGATTCATATAATATTGATCCTGGTATCCACACAGAAAATTGATTAAATTTATAAGATACTTCATCAAAACTAGCTCGCAAATGTTGCCTCCATAGTATTTCATTAACCTGTAAATTCTTATTTTTGGTGGAACCCCACTGCTTCAGTAAATTGCATTATTGGAGTTACGCACGTGTGAATACACAAAATAGACAACTATGAACTAATGGACACCACTGCGCCCGTCCTGCCATGACGACATCTGCGTTGTCACAGCAACCCATTACCGGACCGCAAGTTTCTGTTAACGTGCTCATGTTTGGGTCCTGATAGGGTCGATGCTATTACGGTGATGTAAGCGAAAAGTAATTTGCTAATGCAAGGAACGAAAGTTAGTAATAAATATTAAGGTATTCATTTAAAACTAAGTTAAGTTCATTATTATTTAAATATTACAAATATTCGAGCATATAAAATAAATTAAGAAATGCAACTCAAGAATAAATCCATTAATTTTGAAAAATTATGATGCCGTTGTCAAAATATAGATTAAAATCAATTTTTCCACTTCAATTTGAACCCTTAAGAGGTCGACTTTGCACGATAGCTGAGAGGCGTCAAGGACGAATGAGTCAAGGACACTTTAGGGAACTTCTCCAAAACGACCGCAACAAACAAATTTCATTTTTTAGCTACATAAACAAATCTAAATAAAATACAAAGGGTAATCGATAAAAGCACAAAAACAGAATAATAATATAAAGAATATATTAAAAATCATATTGAAATCTACACAGAAGCATCATTATTTTCTTCCAAATATTATATTTCACGGGTGGCATTCGGCTGGCATTGAAAATATCGTAACCTGATCTAATAAGTACAAATATCTTTGTACTTTATTTCAAAGAGATGCTCATCAATGAATACAATTTCAATCTCAAGTTTCGTTGAATAGAATTAAATCAAATAAAAGCAAGATGAACTTTTGAAAATTCAAGGAAAAATACGTCTTCTCAAAAGAAAACATGATAGAATTCATATCTTTGTAGGTGGCACTGTCGTGCATAAAATGAGCGTCTAATTTAATAGCTATCATTGCGAATGACAAACAAGAGCTCTGCCGCCCGTGCCACCGCCACCAATTCGTGCACGTCTGCACAACGCATCCCACATCGGTTTGATTTACGCCTGTCGTAATAACATGTGGATGACAGTTTTCTATTTCTGTGTAACGGCCGCCATTATGGCTGACAACGCTGAAACAAGTTTAGAATCAAGCAAACCTAACTAAGTCATCTCATTCTGATAAAATTCGACGCTTGGCTATAATTGTCTTCAATCATATTGAAAATTAGTGAATAATTCAATATGATTAATGTGGCCAATGTGCCTAGTGTAAATTATTACCATATGTTTGCTTGGATAATATGCAACCCAAAGTGCAAATATTTGCTTTCGTGCGTGACGGATATGTCAATGCATTACGTAATGTCATGTATAAGCGATGTGATATTGTCGTTGGCATTGTAGCCTGGATAGGACATCTTCGATGTGGAGTATTAAATGCAATATTCCATGGGTCCACAAAAAGTCAGGAAAATTCTGAATATCCATTGTTCTTTGCATTAACACCTGTGTGTTCCGTTTTTTTTTTCAACTTTTCGATTATCTTTTAATTCTACTATTTTTTTTTGTTTTCATAACAACACTATGTTGTTGTTTACTGCTTTATTCTAGCACAGAGTAAATTCGGGTATACATTTGCAGAAATTGTCGTTTGATTGTATAACGTGCAACATGAGAGCAAAATGACAGTGGCACAAAACCAAATGGAAATGTTGAGCTCTAAAATCACAAAGGCTTTATTCTTTCTGTGTTTAGAAAAGGACAAAAATGTGGTTTCCTACATAAAAAATACCATTCGACGTTTTGTAAATGTGATCTTAGGTTTATAAAGTTGAATAATTTTCTATTAATCAGTAGATTGCAAATTTCTTTATATTATTTCGTTAAAATTAGTGCTAAACTGCAAATCGGAATAGTTTTATAGGGTATAATACAAAATTTGATTGTTTCATATATTGTTCACATTGGCCACATGATTTAAATTGCAAACACAATACAGATATCAAATAAATTCACACAAACTGTCTGACTACAAGATGGCGCACATTTCAATTTGCTTGTCACTTCCAATGAGTTTGGAATAGCTTCGTCGAGATGGCGATAGCATCAATAGGAGATCATGTTTAAATAAATAAAGTAACTTCTTAATATAAATTTTATTTTGCAACATAATCGACTATTTCTGCTTTGTCTGATTTCAATCATTGTCTGTAACTTGAATAAATTGTTCATCTTCCAATTGCACACATCTCGGATGCCTATCA
>JAODGC010028602.1:37982-58380 GCA_027574925.1 Ecitoglossa quadriceps | reverse complement strand
GTAAAGAAATACGACGTAATTGTCGGTTATCACCGCTTCCGGTATGAGTTACGAGTTAAGCGCTTTCACGCCCAATGAAGATGTATAAGTCGGCGGTAGTAAATTCTGTTTTAGTTTGCGCAACTTTTTCCCTTTGTTCCGCTATTTATTTTTCCGCGTCCGGCTGCTTCAATTTCTCATTGTCAACTGTACGTTTGCCTCCAGCGATTCTGATACGAATCAAGACAGTGGCGAAGTACAGGACGAAAGAGCGCGAGTTTTTCTATTTTGACGCAGGATTTATTCCTCGCTTAAATTGCGTCCGAACTGGGCGCGCGACTGGGGTAGCTCGCCGCAGGATTTATCTTGATCGTAACAGGCGATAAATATTCGTTAGTGCAACGTCCTTAAAGCGTCCACCACGATGAGGAAAAACGTGCGTGAAATTATTTCGTCATATGACATTATGTTTGATTAAAATTAATTTCTACAACGTAAATAATTTATTTTACACCTTTCATATTTGTTAGTCCTTTAATGTAAATAATTGAAGGATTTTGTACACTTTGTGTTATGCATCAACTAACTTTATGCTTAGACAAATAACACGCAAGAATTCTATATGAAAAAAGCGTTTTGTCATCTACTTTCCATGTAACAAAGCACATGGATTGGACAAAATAGAACAATATTTCATGTTGGAGATGCACGAGAAAAGGAGTTGAGCAGAACATATTTTACGAGGAAGCTACTTTCTTACAATGTCTATTGGATTTTATGGTTTTGAGCAGAAACAAATAAAAGCAGACATGTTTTATACAAAAGTATAATATTTTTTTTAAATTTAACAACAAATATTGCTTATGGTATTGGAAACCATAACTTGATAAAAACATCCATGACAAAAATGCTCATATACTCTAATAAAGGGTTTATCCATGTACATCTTTCTTTGCAATTATTGTTTCTTACATTTGTGTGATTCTCATCTTTCATAGAACTTTCAAATGTAGCAAGTAACAAATGACAAGTGTTACGTTTTTTCCACATTGATATGGTTTATTTTTTACATATTTTTTATTAATATTATATTAATTAAGCAATGCTTATATTTATTTACAGATTATATACTCTTATGTTAAACATTCAAATAAAACTTAAATTGTAATGTGCCCTAATACTGTATTTAAAAAAAATAGTAGTAAAACGTATTTGAAATATTTGAAAATATACTTTTTCTCAACAATAACATCACTACAGACTTAAATGATAAATTAATGTAAATGTAAATGATCAAATGTAAAGTCCACGTAATGTCAATCAATGAAATGTTTTTATAAAATTTTAAATGTAAATTAGTTAGACGATATTTTTTATATATCCTCCATGCAAAATATAAAGATAAAATTTTTACTAAAATAACAAATTTTTTTATTACATATTTAAATGTAAGAATAAAAGCAAGATTTGAGACAATCTTATTTAATAAGAAACCAAGCTTGACTTTATTAATGTTTGATTGTAAAAAACGAGATTGGAATTTTCTAAAAATAATTAACTTGTTATTTTTGAAAAAACTAAAGATAAATTATTGTAATTAGATTATTATTGATATTTATTAATATTTTATAATGTAGTTGTTTTTATAATAGTATAATCATATGGATGGAATGCAAATATTTAAATTAATGATTTTCAACTCGGTTTTCAACTGTCGGTTGAATGAATTATTAATTAGAGTACACAATAATAATTATTTAACTATGGACTTAACATATTGCAATAAAAGAAAATATTGATTGTATTTATTTACATTGAAAAATCTTTTGACTTTTAGACTTTTCAAATTGCTATAAACATATTGAGCTCATTGGAGATAACAATAATTAATTGTGTAACTAGTGCTTATGTTAATTTTTTGCACTATTCCTATGGACATCATATTAATATATGATTTTTTTAGGTTAGGCAAATATTTAAAATAATTCTTAAAACTATGGCATGATTTGTTTTCGATGAAAATTACAAAAATTACAAAAAAAAAACAAAACAAAATCTAAAATTCTATTACTTAAGTTAAGTTATCTTTTTATTTCGTATTTTACTACATTCCTGAAGAGTTTTATATCAAGTGCTATAAAGAAAATATTTTGAGAATCAAGATTTCTTATTTTTAATCAAAAGCATATTAAATTAAAGCACATTTACTACCAAGTTAAGTACTGTAAATAATTCCTTTATTTTTGCAGACCTCAGCAACAAATTGATTAACCTACTACTGCATTTGCCAAAGTTAATTCCAGTGCAATCAACCAATACCTCCAATACTATTTATTGATTCGACCCAATGAATGAAACTGCACCAAGCGGACAGCAAGCACAAGTTAGATTTACTACTGTAGATTCATACCCTTCCCACCTTCCCAATACGAAATTCAATTAAAATCATTCAATCGCACTAGGATTATCACAACTAACCTGATTCGGATGATGTGATATCTAAATGAAGGTCAAATAAAAAACAACAAAGCATTCATTTTATTACAAACATCCTATCAATTAGACGCCTTTCGGATAAATTTAGCAACAAATACTAGTAATGGATCTATTAAAGAAGTACACATAATAACCTATAATTAAATAGTGTCGAATATTGGTTATGCACTTGTCGCTGTTCCTACTCATTATTTACACAATTAAATGTAACTAGTGTGTGGTAAAGGTCAATGGCTAAGAGGAAATGTTTTGACAGTGGTAAGGAAATAACATGGTATTTTGATTACTTATAGTTTAATGCAAATGTTTAACAATTACTTGTTTAAGTGATGAATTTATATGTGATATAGTGATGAGTTATTTTAATTGTTACGTCTCAATATTGGTTGTTAATTCAATTTGTTGAAAATTTGGGGTGGTGAAGATACAGTACAGTGGTGTGGAATGTATATCATGATATGTACAATCGGTTTTATTGGAACAATAAAATTGGATTATTTTTTTGATTCAATTGAAATTGATCATAGTGACTTAAAAGTGATGTGAATTTATACGAATTGGAAAACTCTACTATTTTGCGAAACTACGAAAACTATGGATATTATTTCATAAAAAATATAAAAATATTGATTTGTACTATTGCACCAGAATAAACCATTTGTAAATTCATTTTTTCAAAGAAGAAAAAAATCTGCTAAAATTCTAAACTTGGATGTAAGATGTAATTTTATTCATACTTTTAGAAACTTCAATGTTTCAATTAATACTCTACGTTTTATTGTAGCATTAAATCAATTAAGCCCAATGTCAAATTCCAACCTCAAACCTGATCTTGGATGAGATCAGATCGGTCTGGTCTTTGTAGCAAAGCCTTTTTCATATCTTCTTTTTATTTACATTTTTAATGTTTACTTCTCATAGATACTAAGTTTATTAAATATAACAATTTTTTTGTGTTGTGTTACTCAATCACTGTAGTAAAATCTGCAACTTACTGGACATTAGAGATCAATGTCAAAGTACATTTCCAACTAAAATACCTTAACTTATACCTTTACATCAAAATCAAAACTTGTGATGTTGTTACCTCCAGAGTTCTTACATATAATTTTTGTCTTATTTCCAATGTTTTTTAATTCCATTGTTTTTGGAAATGACATTGTTATGAAACATAATACTAATTTATTTTGCCTAAAATAAATTTGAGTTTTCCTGTATAAGTAAATGACCCAATAAAACATTTTCTGCATTCAATCCCATTTCCCACTATGTACATATTAAAATAAATCCATCTCTTACAACTCTTGGAAAATTAATCACAACTCAATTCTGTCTCAAAAAACAAATCCAAAATCCCACATTAATCATTGATGATTCCCCATCATAAATTAATATAATTTCATATTTGTTACCAGAAGTGTTGTCAGACCACGCAAATGCACCATCACTCATCAATCAACACTTGCTAACACCCAGTTAATGCCACAACTTCAACATTTCCTCACCACGTGTCCAACTCATTTACGTCAATATGATGTACGTTGAAAATCAAACTATCAATTACAACACGTGTCCGATGCACTAATTTACTACGTTTACGCCATTGGTTTCATTCATAAAAATATAAAATGTTCACAGTAAAACATAATCTAAGTAGACTTGTTTAAACATTAACTACGATGCTTCTTAAACGTGCATAATTTCAAATGGTTGTTAGTTCGATTAGGTTCGTGACCAACGTGCAGCAAGGACATGCACGCGGACGCCGTGCCCGACCGCACGCCGCGACGCTGGAGAACTAACGGCCACTGCGGCAGCAGAGGCGGCGGAGGCAGCAGCCGGGAGCGAAGCGCGCGCCGAGACACAAGTCACACGCAGAGCAGCAAACAAGGAAGCAGTACGCTGCCAGGGATGATGATTCAAACCGACAGCCGACATTTGGTATTTTACTTTCGCAATCTACATTTCGAACCACAAATATTTCTAATTATGCCCAACCTTGGGAGTGCTGTGTTTGGGGAATTTAGGTGAGTGGCAATCTCGTTTAAATTTAAACCAAGTTTTAAACTATTTACTCTACCAGTCTACCAGGAGAACACTATTTCAATATTTTGCAAGCAAACATGTTTTCGTGGAATTTATTACAGAATTGACCCTTTTCTTGGTTTTAAGTATCATCGTAAAAATAGCCTCGTACTTTAATTTAATCAAGTATTTCACTTTGCTAGAAGCAATATTTCCTCTGAAACTATTTGCCTTGTATAACATATTATCTCCCAATATTCTTATACGCTACATATTTTGGATAACTTTCCTGAAAGTTCTTGTGCGTCTTGTCACATGAGATGAAAATGTGTATCCAACTTTATCCAGTTTTCCATGAATTTTATTTGCTCTGCTTATCTCTACCGCATGACAATATACTATACAAGAAGATTTTCAACATTTTTATTTAATTTTTTTAAGTGCACAACAAGTTTACAATATCCATATACGCATATCATATTTAACAACTTTAAAAGGACACTTAATCCTCCTCTTCTTAAGTCTTATACTTATGAGTGTTGTTTCCTTTCTAAACTAGACTTTCGTGTCGTTTGTTTCTACCTCTGCGAGAATGAAAGTATCAATATGTAGGTCGATTCACTGTAAAACGTTGGTCGTTTTGCATTTTTTGTGCATTCCTGCTTATAAATATTTTAAATTCGCTCAACTTGCCCTTCGTGGCATGACGATTTCATCGGCCGGCAAACTCGTGTCGTTTGTATTCGCTTCTATTGGTTGCGCAACAGAATCTCCTCAGCAGTGGTCCGCAGAGAGGGATTCACTTTATGAACTTTGAGGAGTTTTGTGAGCTTACACCAAGCTCGGGATGGAAACTGTAAATTCTGCGAAGCGCACGGCTTTGGACGAAGGTTAATGGGCCACGTCCACCTCTGGCACAAGTTGGCGAATGGATCACGTTTGGGCCGCGTGTGCGAAATGTGCGCATCGATAGTTTCCTTTCTTTAAGGGAGAAAAGCTGTGATGAATAAAAAATATTCAAATTCAATGCACGCACAGAAACGGTGATGGTAGTGGCGAGAATGATAAAAGCAAAGAGAAGATTTCTAGAAAGGTGCAGGAAGATTTACAGAATAACAAGTCACTGAGATATACAATGGACAAGTTTTACTCTAAATTTTTTATAGCCTAAAGAACTATACCTACTGTTATAATATTTATTATTTTTATTTACATTCTCCTCCAGAATTTGAGGAATGACAATGTTTTCAATAAGAAAACCTTTAGATCCAAATTTAATTGAACCAGTTACTAACCGCATTTTAAATTATTCAAAATTACTCGAAATGAATAAATATCTATTTTTAATTATACCAATAAATAAATAAAGGAATAAGTAAATACCAATTTATAATTGATTTGCAGAACAAAATTGCTGGATGGCATAAAATATTAGGTTTCATTTACAGCAAAAATAAATGCCTTTATTGTATTACTAATACTCTATATAAAAAAAAACTATAATCCATCTAATTCACCTAGATAGTACCTTTAGCAATGCGCTAGCTTACACGGTGACAGGGTTCAAATCCTGCTAACACCTGCGTTCGGAACGTGGTAGTTAAAACCGAAGCGAAGTCTACATCCTCCCGAACAAACGGTCCATCTACCGGGCGAGGCAAGTATGGTGTCGGTCTATGACCGGAATGGGTAACAGAACGCTCACAATCACACATTATAAAAGCTTACATTCAGCATGCAGATACAAAATAGACAAAACCAATTACGTTGGTAATAATCTATACAAATAAAACAGAATTAAAATTCAAGATATTTTTAACAAGGGAATGTAGTGTTCTCAAATTGGTAGTTTCATCTGCAGTTTATTCTGGAGAAGCTAAAAGAAAACGATATTTAAGAATAAACTTAATTTTGCTTATTGCATATTAGTACTGGTACCACAGTTGCCAAATCTACGAAACTATTCTAAACATAACCATGTTCTAAGCCAAAATAGTTTATTTACATTTAATTGTTTTTCAATTTGGTATTGTAACTTTATCTATATTATATTAACTATTTGTAAAATAACTCTTCCAACTTTTCATACCTCTTGAACTGTGACGTTTCTATTTTGTCTTTTAATTTGTACTTTAATAACTTGCTTTGTTGTCTTTTCAAGAAGTAAGCTTGTACAACTACGTGTGACATATCTTGTGGTGGTATCTTTCATTATATATCTATGCCAATTAATTAGCTATCTTTTGCATTATAATACCTATTGTTCATCCCGCTAGATGTCCATTCCGGCTCTTGGTGGCTGTCAACCAAGAGCAGAGAAAGTCTATACACAATTCCCATCTCGCAAAGCGTTTCAGCTTAGTTCTTATCTGATGATGATGACGATATGATGACCATTATTAGTTGATTCATTTGCTCAGATAATAAACAACATGCCCAGCTTAATCAATTAGAAAGTTAGTAACTTTATGGTAATTCAATTAAAGCTCCTAGTAGCTTAAATAACTGCCAGTATATAATTTATGAAATTTCAGTAATTTATTTTTATTGTAAAATCTAAGCACATGATTTAAAATCGTTAGAAATACCTTTGGGTTGCTACCTTAACTTCCCATAAATCAAAAGCTTTCAAATCATGAAGTCAAATTTACTGATTCCCTAATGATTACCATTATCCCATTCCACCAACGTCTAAAGTAAAAACGACTACACGTTTTTGCTTTTACCATTTTTACCTATCCCACCAAAAAATACCGTTCGTTTATCGTGTTTTTCGTTTCTTGCTTTTGCTAACAACTTCTATTGTACCATATTTTACCTACTCTCAACCTCCAAAGTAAATCCTGAATCTGTAAATTCTATTGCAATCCAGCAATTTTCCACCACATTTTTGCAATCAATAAAATCACTCTTAGAAACAACGATATCAGACATGCATTAAAATATAAACTGAGTAGGTTGCGCATGCTAATCATCACTTTACGATTATCAACGTCGCTTCAAACTTAGCGCTTTCCCGTCTTTACCATCGTTGACGTAATGGTAACGGGCGGCGGCACGTTTTTAACGAGCACTTTTAAGACTGCTCGTCAATATGCCAACCGGTGATGGAAGTGCTAGTGAAATGATAAAATGCTGCACTATTATTTGCTTCCATCTGCAAAGGAAACTAGCGTGTTAAAGCTAACAGCCTTTAGGTGGCATTTGTTTAGAAATCTTCGGCCCGTTTCAGAATGGCGCTTGCAATGAGCAAGATTAAGAGAATAAAACCAGTGTTACAGTACTTGTTAATCGGAGGTGGAGGAGAGGGTGTAAAGCGTCGCATTAAATAAAAGTCACAAACAAACGTGTTAATTAATGTTAAGCGCTGCGTCGCCTTCTGCGACAATTTAATGTGTACAACACGAGTCGTTTTTGTTGTTGTGCGAATGGCCAGAACTGCGCAACTCGCCCTTAATGATGCAAAGCAATGCAAAGGTGCGAAAAAAAGTGCGTGGTGCATAAAAAGCTTTACATCCTGCTAACATGACTTTGTTGTTTAGTTTCTTTAAAACACATCATCGTTCAATAAATTGCTATGAAATGTGTTTGACACTGCTTGAAAGTCGTGAGTCATGAATCTATTTTGTTTCAATCAAGTTTTATTTCAACATGCGCACAATCTATTACACCCACTTCACTTGTGAGCATACGTTTTATCAAGCTGCACATGTGAAGCATGTATTTTCCGCGCACATTAAGCGATATTGTTTTGCTTCACAGCAAGATATCTAAACTGCACACCGATTGCACATAAATTATAGTTCCGACTCGTTTGATCTATTTAAAATTTTATTCTGTACACCAAACACACTACGCCTACTATTAAAAAGCAAGACGTAGCAAATTGATTTGCTCTGACATTGTGTTACTAATTGCGAACATTTTACATCCATGTAACTCTTAACATAAGTGTTATAAGTGTTAGTTATTCGCTGTAACATTTCGATTTATTTGCTTCCAGTAAAGTTTCATTTAGCTTAGATTTAATCAATTGTTTCTTTCTAGGTTGTAATGAATATTAATTAAAATCTAATAGTAGCGCAGGTTTTCCAAGTCCATTGGGTGTCAGCAATTTAGCAACCTCAGCATGTGGCCCATTCAATCACGATTGAATTAATAGGTTAATTGCGATTTTTCAGCTTTCATTGATTTAACGAGAAGTTGGCAGAATATGGGTACGAGGAATAGAATGAAAGGATGGGTAGCTTTTAATTAAGGATTAAATTAAATCGAAGTGCATTATTGGAGATTTTGCAGCACCAAGTGTTTCAGCCAGTTGCATTTTAGAGATGGTGGAACTTTTTGTGGTAATTTGGTGCAATTTGGGTTGGAATTGGAAACCGTTTAGTATAGAAGATAAATGCTGTGAATCATAGAAAGGAAAAAACAATTTGCAGAGATTAATGTTTGCACCACAAATTGGATATTTGCGTGTAAAGTTTAGGATAGGCATTACTAGAGCGATCTATAAAATATTGACTCACTGTTTCCTACAAACTCGTTAATAAAACATCAAACCATATAAAGGAAACAAATCTATAGTTTGAAAAATAATTTGAGAAGAATTGTCCGAGCTAAGAAGCGCGAGAAACATCGAAGTAGTTTTTGGGCGATTGTGCCCTCCTTGATGGCTATTTTGGTGTCCGAGTAATTCTGTGCGAATTTTGAAACAAGCGCTTTTGTGAATTGGTAAAACATGCTAAAAATCCGCGCAGGTCCCCCACTTATTACGACTTTTCCAGATGACACATAGGACATTTTAAGATGAATATACTCTTAGTCTTTCCAGGCTTAACCAACTTCCTACTGATAACCAATTCTGCATTCTTTACAGGCTGGAGAAATGGATATCAGTGGGCGTACTTCTCTCACAGCAACGAAGAGAATCTATCATTATGATCTGTTCAGTTATACTTTTTTATAACTAATGATTTGTAATTTTATACTAAATTTTTAAAAAAATGATTATTAAAAAAAATAGTTCAAATTTATTAAAATTAAAATCAGAAAATATTGCAAATTGAGCCCCAACTGCCAACTGAACAATTGTACTGTAATACTTCTATTGTTAAGTCCGCTTGCAAACGACTGATAATGCCCACGGTTGTCATAATGCATTCAGTTGAAATTCAGGAGATAACTCAACAAAAGCCCGGATATTGCAGACAAGCTAAAATGACGATAATTAGAAATAATAAAATAAACTCGCGCGACTAGACGAAATATCATTCTAAGAACCGTTTCTTCTGATTCAGAAAATCCCTCGAACATAATGCGTATTAATTAAAATTCCAATTGCTGCCAAAGATTAAAGCAAGTTCCGTGAGGTGTGAAATGTAACAAAGGAATTGAGTTCCTAATAGAATAGCATTTTCGTAATCGCCCCATCCGAAAACATTTAAATCTTCCTGCCACCAAGCCAGACCTTCACAAATTGAACGTGGGCATGGATGGCAGAGAGGTTAGAAGGTAACTCCTGCCCCTATCCATTACAAGTTAAATTTTCGATGCCAACCTGGCCGGCGTCAAACATCGCCGTAGCAATTTCCACGAAAGATAAGTTCGCATGAGGCACACTGCGGCGCGTTGGAGAATCTGGAGGGTTTTCGCGGAAAATCAATATGACCACCCACGCGCACCGCACGTTGCGCGACCTTCCAGCCGCTCCCGCCAGAAAGAACAGGGACCAGATAGCGGCTGGTGGCAATGTAGTGCTGAGAATATTACTTCCTCTACGCGAGCAGTCAGACATCACAAGCAGAGCGTGCCATCAAAAGTCCTCGACAATAAATTCCTTGTCGTGTTTAGATGTTGGATTTCGCTTTCTTCACTTTTACTATGGTTTACTAAGTGTTGCAATGTATGAACATTGGAGTGTGTGCGAATATGAAAAAATGTAGGTAGATTGTGCGCGAACGCGGAGAAAGAGAAATGGAAAAGAGACTCACTGGTCGTGTATCCAAAGTCGTCCTCTTCCTCCGGATCGGCGGCAACCTCCTCTTTGCTCCGTTTGATGTTGGCTGCGCTTGCACGGTCGATCTGAAATCACAAGGCAAAACAAACGCATTACAAGCGCGCTGAGAGGCACAAACAGCTGACGTGAAAGTAATGCCATTAAGCGGCGCGGACGGTGCAGGCAAGTCGATAAAGTGATATGGAAACATCAGGAAACTTCCTTGCGAGAAGGTGACGCTTTAATCTACTTCCTCGTGATGACTAGATTTTCCTTTCATCCTCAAATAGAGAACACTCGTTCAAACACAGGATAAGCCAATAAAATAAGGCGATTTTATCAGGGAATAGCCAAATAATTTAATAACATACATTAAAATTTATCCCTCAAATTAATAATGAATTAAAACTGGCGAAAGAACGCATTGATATCTTCATCCTCATTTAGAACCTTTTGGACCAACTGTAGAATTTTTGATAACTTCCCGACTGTTTTCTTAGAATATTCATGCAATTGTTGGGGAGTCATATTGTTAACATCAGCCTCTTCATTGATAGTTCTCAAACGAATATCTCCCTTCTGATATCGGTATTGTCCAGTATGAGGACTGGGCGGAGAAGTCGCAGAAACCCCAGTGGAATTTGTACCTGCACCCAAGCGTCGATTAAGACCCATTTTCGTTTTCTGCTTTCTCTCGGTAGTAGCCTTGACATGGATTCTTGGTGTCTTCGCCGGTGAATCGGTTTCTATTAAACTTTTCGATTTAGGGCTTAGCGGGGAAATCAGGCTCTGATCGGTTTTCTTCAAGGACAAGTCAGGTGTGCCCTTTAGTAGATTTGACCCAGCATTGGGACCACCGCCAATTTTCTTTGATTTACTCATTTTACTCGCGAGGGTACAAAATGTCTCAAAATGTAAATGACTACGCCTAACTTTCGGATTTCGATTTTGTGAAATATTAGAAAATTGGACATTAGTTACACATGACGATAAAAAAATATATGATTTTACATAGTCATGGCATTGACGTGACAAGTTTTGTTAAAATCAATATTAATGCGGAAAACATGGTAGACCGTGGATTTGAAAATTTCTAGTAGTATACCCGAAGAGTTTTTAGAATGACAGAAAAAGGGCAGCATGATGGCATCTTAGAATCGAATTTTTCGAACAGTGAATCGCCCCTTAAACGCAAATCTCCCCAAAGAGACAAAAACAAAATAATCGTCATAGAAAAAATTTTGGTTCCAAAGAGTCTCAATCAAAAAAATCATCGTAAAATTGTCCTCAACAATGTCCTCAGCATTGGTCCATGGGAAGATGAATGTTCCATCGAGGATGATATTAGACTGCTCATGGATTCTACGCGTCAAGAAGCAAGAAATATTCATATAGTAAGTGATTGCATAGAATCCAAAAGCATACAAACCTCAATTAAACCATCGATAAAATTAAAACAAGAACAGAAATTGATTAAGACTATCGTAAGGACTAGTCTACTATCTGCGAAAGTCAAACATCTAGCGGCCCAAATTAACGACAATCCATGCTGCATCACCACGCAAACTGAGATGCTGTACATGGACGCCCAAGAGCTAGAAGTAATTCCAGAGGAATCCATAGTTCATTTCGAGTTAATGCAAATACTCAATGAACAGAAAAAAGTGTTTGCTACCTTGAACAAATTGTATTACCATCGAAAGCAGCTCACTGATGCACTCCTTCTCTATACGCCACCACTGGAGGGCAATTTCGAGGAAACATTAAACAATATTCGCGCGACTGCTATAGGAGAGATTAATAAATTGAAAGGGCTCATCTACCCTCTACCGAAGCCATGTAAAAGTGATAACATAAGTATAGAAAATCAATCAGTTTTAAAAGAAGAACTCAGACCAGTTATTTGGAAGGAAAATGCATCAGCACCTTCTCGTGTTGTATTGACAGACCTAACAAAAAGATATTTGACGCAGAATAATTCCGGACTGATTATCAACAGAATCCCAAGTCTTAAGGAGTTTGACATAAAAAATGAAGAGTATCGTGTTAATATGTACGTTATGAAAGCACAAAGTAAAATCACCTGCATGATTAATCGATTAAGGAAAATACAAAATACTGAATTGGTGTATTAAATGATTACCTCTTGTCCTTTGGCTGATACTGTCCTTCCTGTAAGATTACGCACATCTTCTTCATCGTCACTTTCCTCGGAAGATTCGACTGATTTCTGGCTTTGTGGTTCGATGTCATTGATTTCAACGTTGTCCTTAAAGTCCACGGATTTATGAGAAGGCAACTCTTTGTTCTGCTCCTATTAATAAAAAGAAAATAACAGAAATAAATTGTGCTATAAGAGCTACAAGGTGTGGAGACTTACTTGTTCTGATATTGGATGTTGCTTAGGAATCAAAGTAGTATTCTGCTCCTAAGAGAAAGTAAATCAATCACATTGATTGTGAAGTTTATGAACGTTGGTTAATGTTGGCATTTTGTCCACTCACTGTAATTAATGATTGCACAATGAAGACGACTGGATTTTTCGCGTATTTTATAACTTCCACGGCGCGCTCATGGCTAACGTCCTTTAGACTCGTCCCGCAAACTTCTAGAATCCTATCACCAGTCTACATGGAACAAAATATAAATTAAAAAACTTTCATTAGATTGCCACTGGAGGAAAACAAAAGCAAAACTTTGATATCAAAACTTTTGTGAAGTTGGTCTTACTTTTAATTGTCCATCGCGTCCAGCGGGACTATTCGGCACAACGTTCTTGATGAAGATCCCCAGAATAGTCACCGCACTTGATTCCTTGTGTAGGTCCACTTTCCCACCCACGATGCTGATACCCAGACTGGCTCCTTTTGCTCGCACGATCTCAACGGTGCGCGGCACGCCCCAGTGCTTGCCCAACATACTGTCAACGCCAATGCTTCGCATTACCGCCGAATTGTTGTCCAGGATGTGCTGTACTGATACCGGTACAACATTCTCGCTGCCAAACACAAGGCACACATGTACAATAAATTACCACCTTACTCATCAATAGGGATTTGGCTAGTTGTTAAATAAAATTGGGCGAAATACTGCTTCGAGGGGGCTGCAAGTTGGATTGGACGGAAAAATGGATAGTAAAATGCTATGGTGCGCACTGCCGGGTTGCTCGCAAACTTCAAGTCCGCCATGTTCTAGCGCCTAAGTGGATTAGGCCAGTCGTTCTTGTATATGGCTTCTTATGTGATTTGTAACTCGCATTGTGTTGTTAAATTGATTTAGCTATTTATTGAATCCTCTTTAACCTACTATTTGCATGAGTGTAGTGAAGCACTCAATCATAACCTTAACATGCATCTATTCAAAGAAGAGAGTGCAATTTCAGTGGAATCACCAAAGTTGCAATAAAATCCCATCTAATGAAAAATTTCAGTATTTCTAGGAGACAACTACTAAAAGTCTGAATTTGCAAAAAACAAATTGCTCGCGACATCAAAAATATTGCATCATGTCACAGTTGTAACACACTTTTATTTCTCAACTTATTCCACTTGCTTTTTCTAGAAAAATCACTCCCAACAATGATATACTATATTTGACTTTATACGACGACGTGCTCAAATAATATAATAATCGTTCTACAAGTCTTACCGCAACTCTTTCTCGTCGGGGTAATTGGATTTCCGTCGTGGCGTTGCCGGCGCAGGTCCTGGGTCGTAGGTCATGGTCACAAATGAGTTGTCCAAGATCTCAGGTGCAGACTTGGACTTGGATGAAGCATTAATTTGATTGTTTATTGATTTATCAGTGCTGTCAATCTTCTCGATGCCTAACTTCTTCAACTTTTCCAAGCGCTGTTCTTCTTTTGCAGTCTCCAATTTTATACGGCGTTCTTCTTCTTCTAACTTTAAACGAAATGCTTCTTCTTGTCGTCGAGTTTCCATAATTAAATATTCTTTTTCTTTTTTGAGTCTAACTTCTTCTTCCTTGTGTCTGATTTCTTCTAATTTCCTAATATCTTCCTTAAGTCTATTTTCTTCTTGTAACTTAATACGTTCTTCTTTTTCCTTCTTAAGCTTAAGAATAAGTTCTTCTTCAAGCATACGCTTAGCTTTCTCTTCTCTTCTTAAAGCGTCTTCTTTTCTGCGCCTATCTTCAGATAAACGCCTTGCCTCCAAGATTTTCGTCATTCTTTCTTCCTCCCTAAGTCTTTTCATTGTTCCCTCCTCAATTTGTCTTCTTTGTTCCTCTTCTAATTTTGTTTTCTCTGCTTCTTTTTGTATACGTTGTATTTCTTTTTGTCTTTGTAACTTTTCCTCTTGGTGTCTTAAACTTTTCTCTAATAACCTATCCTCATCTCTAGTACAATCTTCAGTCTGATCATCTTGTACTGCGTTTTGATCCTTGAGATTAGTTTGATTAGTTTTATTGTTTTGTCCTCTTTGTGCGTCCTCTTCCTGTTTTGCCAGTCGGTATGCTTCTAGGCAATCTTCAATATCATTGTAATACTCTTCGATTTTATATCGATATGTAACAGGCGCCATCTGTCGCTTTTCTACTACGTTTGGTTCGCTCCGGCATTTTTCACTGAAATCTTCTGGGTACTGAAGGAGAAAGAATTCGTCTTCTTTGGTGGAAGTACTCATCGCATCGTAACACTTCAACTCATCATCCGATGGATTGGTATCTAGACAAATGTGATTATCGCATTTGGAATATTCGGAGTTGAGACATGGATCTGAGGAAGACGTCAATCTCTGCCTAGTGAAAATTGGCAACTCGTTGTTTTCCGGCTCTTCCAACCTGACCAATTCGTCTACTGCCTGCGCAACGTCAACTACTTGAGGTTGATTAATAGATTCTACGGTGTTAACATCTTGAACTACATTCATCAATGCAGATTCTACATCAACGCATGTGTCTCTAGTATACAAAAGCGTCTCTTGTTTAATGTTAGAATTCGTAATTGCACTTTCTAAGTTTGTAATTTCTACAAGTTCTCGCATCTCGTACATTTGATGCTCTACACTACCTCTATGCTTACTCTTCTCTTTTTTGCTAAGGTGCTCTTTTTTCTTGGAAATTTTCGCCAACTCCTTGCTGACTTGCTCAATCTCCATCTCAAGGGTTTCAACCGTGATACCAGTATTATCATCGTAGTAGTTCCCGACAATGTTCAGATTCACATTGGTATTGGTGGGAGTTTTGGCTAGGTCGTCAGAGAAAGATTCGTCCACGCAAGTCTCATAACCGTCTTTTTCTGAGTCGGTCTTGGAGATGCGCTCACACGAGTCCAATTTGATTAGTGTACGAGCTCCAAGGCTTCCGTTATTTGTACTATGGGTTATATCACAAATACTTTTATAACTAACTTCCGGTTCGCTATCCACCTGTTTGGTGGCTTCATCGGATTGTTGTTTGGATATTGGATAACGCAGATGTTGCGGTGAACGATCGTCTTCGATACAGATTTGGACTACTTCCAAACATTCCTGGTACTCCTCGATGCATTCTTGGAAGTCTTCCATGCATGTTTGATCGTCTTCTGTGTCCTATAAATACACAAGTCATGATTATATTGACCTTCTCAGTCAAAGTCTTAATCTACCAGATTTCATGGGATTTATTGTTAGAATTCAAGATCCTTTTTTGTTGATTTACTTTTACATGCTTTTTTTTAATCACAACTTTTGAGTGAATATTTATTAATACTTTTACATTTAGGAACATCAATAAAAATTACAATCTAAACGTCAACTTACAATTACTGTTAACATTGATAAATATTATTTGAAGCTAACGTAAATAGTTTTTCTTCCTTAGAGCTCAATTCCCAGTTTACTTACATGTCGAACCATTTTGATATGTGTTACATTATTACACCACTTTAAACAAGATTCGCATTGCTTTCAATCATGTCTTATCGGTTACTAGCATTAATTAGTCACACACTGCCGTTGACTTGTTGCATCCAGCGTTGCAATAGATTTTGCAACCACTAAAAATAATTGAACGGACGGAATTACTTTCTCACGCCTCAGCTTCGGCATTAGCTACAGCCACCAATCAATTAATAGTCAACCGTGTGCTACACATACACTATGGAAACACACGTACGCACATTGAGTCTCGAATCGCTTTCAAAAGCACTCTGGAGCGTTCCGGTGCCCGGAATGGCCAATGTCACATTCGGCAAATAGGGCAGGTACACCCAACGTAGCATGTGTCAAACGTGCGCGAGCGACGTGTGCATGCAAATTCGTCGTGCACAGCGTCAACAATTCGTAACGAACGCACAACTTGCAACGGCACACAATAAAACCACAACACACCATCAACAGAACGAACGAAATGCATGAATTAACCAGACTGGATACTTACTTGGCTGTGGTAGGATCCGGCGTCTTTGTTTGAGAGGGGCTTTGCGACTGTAATTTTCACGGGTCCCTTGGCTGCTCCTTTCAGGACCTGCACGGCTTTATCTAATGGCGCATGTTCGACATCCACATCATTCACGGCGATGAGGCGATCGCCAGGTATGAGGTTTCCATCTTGTTGGGCCACACCACCCGGTACCAAAGAGCGAATTACTATCACAGTTTCCTGGGCATTCAAGGGATCCTACAATAAATTCATAAGTGGAAGTCAAAGCAACGCTGCGGTTTACCTGATAATCTAAAATAGAGAACCCCAAGCCATGCTCGCCTTTCTGGAGGATTACTATTGTTGGCTCTGTGCTCCACATTGGCAAACCTGCAATCAGCTCCAAGGACCTTGAACGACTCCCGACTGAACAACAAGGCTCACTTGCAACGGTCGATGCAATCGATGTGTCCGACTTGGCCTTTACCAATCTCTCCCCAGATATTAATGTATTGAAGCTACCGGCAAGAATATTCTGTGATAATAAAATTAAAGTAAATCCACAATTATTGAAATAGATGGGTTATGCATTTACTCTTGCTTGGAATGCTTCCTTGTGTTGAGCTGTATCGATTATCCTGCTGTGCACTGAAAACCTAGCGCACACCATTATCACGAGACTAGGCAATTGCTTCAGAATAGCGACCACTTCCAAATGATTAAGGCCAAGTAACTGGATACCGTTGACTTCGAGAAGTTCATCTCCTGATTGAAGAATGCCATTGATTCCAACTGGACCGTGAGGAAGAATGTTGCGGATATAATGATGGGGACGTACTTCCTGGCCATCTTCCACATCAACGGTGCCCTCGAGACTGATGCCAAGACCACTTGTCGGTTCTTTTGTCATCTCTGCAATCTGACAGGAAAGCAAATTTAATGCATTGGATTATCCGAATGGAAGTTGACTTACGACTATTTGCACATCATCGGTAAAAATGACTTTCCACTTGTCATAAATTGATTCATGACTACATATGCTAAATTGGATTGATTTTCTTCCACTCTGCGTGTCGACGATAATGTGATCAGGCGCTAGCGGTACTTCGTAATCCTGAAGGTCGGTGGAATCAAAGTCAAAACTGGTGCGAGATTCTCCTTCCGGTTCAATACCCAGGGAACTCATATGCTAACATATTAGATTTGACTTAACTTCCACAAATTTGGTTATGTATAATAAAATTTCCAGGCAATAAGAGGTACTTACAACAAGGCTAAATGGAATTTTTGGTAGTGAGGATGTCGAAAGCGACAGAGGCGATATAGGTCGATTCTCATTTGCAAGAATAGCTTGCTGGAGTTGCTCAAACTTGGGTCCGCGGAGATACCGCTCGAATTTAATACGAACATTGCTCCCGGCTTTGCGCAGAATTTCCACCGCCTCATGGTTGTTATGCCCCACAACCGTGGCGTCGTTGACCTGCAATAATCACCATTTTTACGTATATACTCCTTCTTCATACCTCCCCCCAAGGATGTAAGAGTCACGCCAATTTGTATACGTGTTTCATACACGCTATGTATAGGTAGAAATATATACTCGCGTACTTCTGTAATCCGGTCGTTGATTTTAATGCGTTCCGTCAAATCCGCAGCACTCCCTTTGCTGATACTCTTCACGAAGATGCCACTGATTTCTTCCTTCTCACACACGTATCCCGCGACCGTAATACCCAATCCAAGCTCATCCTTGATGAGCTCAATGGAGTACGTCTCGGTTTCGGGAAGATGTGCGTCAGGATTGTGAAGGGCCATATCGAGTGGCAACAGTGGTTGAGCAGGCGGCACCGTCGGCAACGATTGCGCTACGCTCAGATTAGGAACGTTTCCAATGGGCTGCGGATTCCTCACGACGTCAACCATTCCAGATATAGTCTGAGCAAAAAGAAAACCGTAATGCGATATTAAAGAAGTAGCTGTGGTTTGAAATATGACGTTGATCCATAAGATCCGATATTAATCGCATCAATCTTTCTTAGAACCGTGTCATTTTACCGCTTTTTCCAAGAATTCCAACAGACATGAAATTTGAGGCCAATAGATCTGTGTTCCAAAATCGATGTATTTTATATTTATAGTGTTCTTCCAAATACTTGTTGATATAATAAGAAACGAGTTAAGATTCTAGTAAAAATTGAGAAAATATGCTACCTAATTTTACAGAAAATAATCAGTAGCCTAAGAAATACTAAAGAAATACTAATTACATTGTTAGACTATCCTCGATCACTTAACTTAATGAATTTAAATTAAGATTTTACCAAATTTTTTCTCTGTGTATAACCTGTCATGGTAAACGAGTCCCCTTTTTGGAAAACCAGTAAAGTTTAAAAAATGTTAGATACGTTGCTAGACTTTACTTCTAGGTGATTTAAAAATTTAAGAACATTACTCTTAAAGTTGATTAATTTTTGGGCTATCTAAAGATGTAAAAAGTTTTTTGTCCGTTTTAATGGATTCTGTTGTTTTATTTTCTTCAAAAATTAATAAATTCTTTGTAATTAATTTGGAGGCATGTCAAATAAATGCAATATTCCACACGGCACTTTCAGAATTTGTTTATATCACACGTTGGGCTAGATAAATCTATTAAGGAATATTTTTCAGAAGCTCACTTGCAATTGTGCGTCCGACTGTTGCCCAGTATAGATAAAGGGAGTAGAATAGGAATTGGACGGATTCTGCATATACAATTCTGCATAGCCATTATAGTTGAGATATTTGTCCAGTTCTACAGGATCTCCCAGTAGTTTGGTCGGTACGATCGGCGCATGACTTCCCAACTTCTTTAAATATTCAATAAAATTCTTTGGTTCAACAACAATTAATAAAGAATGGATAGGAAACAAGTAATTATGGTCTATTAAAGTAGAGCAGCTTTAAATGGAGACTATGTTAGAATCTCACTTTGTAATCGACCAATGTTGACTCGACAGGTCTTGCAACCACCATTCGAACGTGCACACCGCATTGTCGCAGCACAGAGGCCACTTGCTCCGACCCCAGACCGCGCAAATTGACCTCGCCGATTTGCAGGATGTGATCGCCGCTTTGTAACCTGCCATCCTGCAATGCACAATAAACCAACGTCAGCTAGCACAATTTCAATACTCTACGAAAACGGGAAAATTACCCTGTCAGCCACTCCACCAGGAATGATTGTTTTCACCACAACTCCAGTGCTCCGTCCGCCGATGATGCCAAATGCAAGGCCAGATCCATCGTTAATTAAATCGATCACTTCCACCTGGGCCCATTCCGTGTTCAACTGAAAAACATAAAGAGCTGCTTTGATAATCACCAACCACTCGATACGCCCACTTTGTGTTGGACTGTGCGCATCCGCATTTAGTTAAACGACGACGCTACAGAATAGAACAACAACTGACCACCATTGTTTGTTTAGCGTTTAAGCGGGAAGATTTTCTGCTGGTGCCGCTGGTGCTGGAGGTGTGCCCATTGCGTGCGGTGTGCATCGTCCAT
>JAODGC010028602.1:4381-37882 GCA_027574925.1 Ecitoglossa quadriceps | reverse complement strand
GAGTAGAATACATTGAAAAGTGGAATAGTGCTTACAAATTTGCGAGGGTTAAATATAGAATGTGCGAAATGACCAGACGTAAATTGTGTCCGTCGATGTGCTGTTCGTCTTAGTGGTTTATTTTTATTTCTTTTAGCTTCGTAATATATGCAGCTTATATCTAAGCAGCTCTTGATAATTTTTATTTTCAACATATTTTCTCACTTTGCATTCAGATAAATATGATTTATTTGACAAATATTAGAAATGTAAGAAAACTTATTTATATAATACAGTACCCCGGAGAAAAAAACAGTTTTCCTATATTTTCAACAATTCCTTAGGGTTATCATACTTCCTTTAAATTTTACTATATTAACTTAATTTTTTCTAAATACAATGACATATTATTTTAATATTTACTAAAATAATGTTAATGAATTTTGCCTATAAAACAAAAAATATAAAAAAATAATACTAAATATTTTATACACTTTACTCTAGCATTACTTGTCTTTTATTTATCTTCCTTTCCGGAACGCTATTTTATCCTGGAAAGCTTTTAATGTTAGCTTTCTGAATTTATTCATTTTTTACTTTTCCTTGCACTGAACAAAATTATCTTAGAATGGAATTTACATCTCCTAGGTAAAAATGTATTATCCAAGCGACTTGTTCTTATTTTTCAATGATTTATGTGCAAATGACGCGTGCAGAAATATATGCGGCATTTAGAAGTAAATAATTATCGCATAGCAGAAAACAACACGAAGCTAACTCGCCAAACTCTGTTAATGCCTTGCTTATTGCCAGATTTGTGCATGGTTGTCATAAACATCGTGAAAATCATTAATATTCGTTGGTATTTTTAGAAGTTTTCGTTACACTTAAAAATTATGGTAATTTGTACTTGTCACTGTGAATTACTAATGTTCGTAACTAAATATAGAAAAAATAGAGTTTGGGAATTTTCAAAAATTTTTAATTTTTTTTAAATTTAATTAACTGCAACATTATTTTAAGAAAAGTTGCTCCTTTTACTTGAGACAGCAGAATTAAGTTAGCACATCTAAATTGTTAGATATGAATTGATGAAAAATTCCTATTGATAGCAAATGTAGATAATAAGTATTATTTTTTTATGAATTGATATCACAGGAATTAGATGTGCTAGGTCAAATTTATTTTCTGATAAGACCATGTTTTGTTTTAACCACACATATAATTTATCCCCAAAGGTACCCAACGAAAATACATCTACGATAAAATCGTCTGGTCTCGACTATTGCTGACGTCATACTCCAACCAATAAAATATCCCTACGTAACCTTAACATAACCCTACTTGCTTCAGATCTGTATTGGTTGTTTCTTATATTTTAATTGAGATTTAAATGTTGATTCTACCAAACTTGTTATTACTAGTTTATTCTAATGATCTAACCTCAATTTAACCTTTATTAATAAAAATTCATAAAACAGACTTTTGATTTGGTTTCAAGAAGTCATTGATGTGAAGATATATTGTAGGTTTACGCAAAATAGAATTTTTTTTAATGTTTTTACCTTATAAATTTTAGTGATATTTATCAACCTTATATTTTAACTTACTGTCTGATTCACTAGATACACAATAATTTAGTTTTATTGCTAATATTCCTGCAGATAAAATTCACTTTACTAAATATACTAACCACAAAAAATGTCCTTACACTTTTCCACAGCATTCTGACAAATCGAATGAAAATTGTGCCATATTCAAGTTAACTAGCTGTTTGTGACTGAAAAATCCATTCACATTTATTGGATATTTATGTGCAATATATTTTCCTCTGCTTGTGAATTTCCAAACCAGTAGACGTATGCACGTATAATCTACTCCATCAACTCGCTTCCGTAAACCGGGAAAACTTTCTCGTCGCCTGAAATGACCTAGAACAAGTTCCCGAATTGCTCAAAAAGTGCAGCGAAAAGAAGTAAATATAAGGCTAGAAATGGAAGGAGTAATGAAAAAATTAATAAAAGTAGTGTAGAAAAGGGTGAAAAGGAAATAAGGTTGTTGAAAGTGCGGAGGTTACAGAAGAAGAAATTCAAAGCCGTTTAGTTCGATGGCAGGGCCGATAACGGTAGCTATATATTCGTCAAAAATCTGGCGTTATTTGACGTGCGGCAGGAAAGTGCGAATCGATAACCGAACCCAGAACTTGGTGCCAGAAGGCCCGTTGTGGAGTGTGAGCACCTCAAATGCACGAGCGACGCTTTTTATCTTTTCCGACGTTTTTCATCTCAGTTGGGAGTCTGAGATGTTTTCGTTGTATTTTAAAACCATTTATTTTGGAAGCGTGCAAAGAGATCAAAGTCTTAAAAATACAAAATTCCTAAGTTTACTAACTTGGATTCATGTAAAACTTATTTAAGGAAGAGGAAAGAATATTATAAACTTTCTTACAGTTCAACATAAATATTAATTATAATTTAATACCTTGATTGAAATGCAAGAAGATATATTACTCTTCTACAAAGAAAATAAAAAGTATTTATATTGTAATCCATCCGAGCTTAAAATTAGCTTGGAAGAAATTCTGGAAAGAAAGTGCGTATATGCAAAATTACAGATTGTTATACTGCCGACTACTATTGTTCAATATCTTTTACAGTCGCCACTCTTTACCAAAAGAGAACAATTCCAGGTCCTTGCGATCCGAGACATTAATCTCATCAGTTGCAACTAAAACTACTAACTATTCTCAAACTCAATTGTTTTAATAATCAGAAATATCATCGTAGTATATTAACCTCAAAGATGTACCGATGAGAGGTCCATTTCAATGTATCAACCCGCTGTGTACTGGGTTATCACAGTCTGTAAACCGCAACCAACCTAACGGTAACACATTCTGCATAGATATCAATTGATATTATTTTCAAAATTAATTAAATTTCAATACTATCGACAGATTCATATCCATCTTGAAAGATTCTACTCACTTCTTAAGAGTGTCGGTAGCACACTTTCAACTTGGCATATCATGGCTTCAAATCCATCTATTGCCTTTATTGGGAACTAAAAATCTGCATCCTTCAAGCAAACGGCCCAGCTGCCAATCGGACAATGATTATGAGATTCTTTTAAAACATGGATTTAAAAACATAAAAACAGGATGACAATATGTTTCGGAAGTAGAACACCATATGAAAATATAGATACTTTTCAATTAACCAGAAATTCCAAAGAATTAAATAACATCCACTGAGTCCTTTTAACATTTCAACAACTGATATCTATTTTTTTAAATGTTCCAATTACATAAACTGCTTTACTTCCTTTTACCATCCCCATAGTAACTCTGTTTATAATGCATTAAGCTTAATCGCCCCATGTGTGCTTTTTACCACTGTACATAAACTAAAATCCTAAAGTAAAACTTTATCGGTATGCTTATTCGCATGCTGGGAAATTAATAAGTTGCGTGCAGTGTAGATTTACGACAGTGGTGGAGACGTATAAGGAGCAAAAAGAGAAAGAGATTATCTTTATCCACCTTGTGGCATTACCAGCAAATTCGTAAACCTACGTCGGTGGTAATGCGTATTAAATTACGACGTTGCAATAGAATACGAAGGGAAATGAAAAACTGGATTTTACCAGAATGGAGAGTTAATTTGGGTGGATATTAATGTAGCAAATTTATGACGGTTTTATTATACACTGTACATTATATTCTTCTGGATAATAATGTAATGAATTTTAATACACGAAATTTATTAAGAGAGAAAAATGAACAGAATTCAATTAAATAGAATTGTCTTATTGTCTCAATTGCAACGATCTGTCTTTCGTTACATTGCCAAGCTAATGTATGATTTGTTATATTGTCACTGCATTTTATCAAAGTAATATATAAGAATATAGCATATTAAACTAAGTATAATTTGTTGAGGTTAAGAATTCCACTCTGCTTTATTATCAACATCTGGACTTTTAAAACAACTTAATGGTTTAAACATCGTATGGATAAATCTACTCACTTGTGAAATGTTGTTTTGTTGAGTTATAAAGTTTAAATATTAATATAAATATAAAATGTATCAATTAAATGATATTTGCTATCACTTTATGGGAGAAATAATTTCCAGTTTGCTTTTCACGGCTGAATATTTTAAAAGCTCTGCTTTCATTTTTATTCATGAGACATTTTATTGAAAGTTTGATAATTATTGTTTTATGCTCAAATATAAAATATTCCATTTAAAGTTAGAGGGTTATATTAGTACCTACTTTTGATATCACAGCAAATATTCGACAGAGATGCAAACCGAAAATAATCAAATTAAATAAGTTAGAAAGCAGAATGTGACAATTAATTTTTCAAACCAATAGTAAATTCCAACTATAAATTCAATTGACATGTTTTGTATTGAAATCAATTGAAATTCAATATGAAATTTCAACCCAACCAAATATTAATTATTTCATCAGACAGGTGCTTTCAGCAATTTGAAACTCATCAATGAAGAAACACTCAACTAGATTACATTGCTTCAGCATAAATTTCACAGAATGCCAGTTTGAAACCAAATAATTTAATCAAAATTAAATCATATTACCCAACTTGTACTATGCCAATTATAAACTTTATCAAAACACCACCTTAAAACTATATCCTTGAACATGACAAACATCGTGAGCTTTGTAGATTTCTACAAAAATTGTACTTGCGCTCATACTTTTACCGCCACCAAGATAGCTGGACCACATTATTCGTGAGGGTAATTGAATCCAAATTTGCATTTAACACTAACTTCTTAATTCGACAACGAACGCACTCAGTTTTCAGTTGTCTGCTCATAACTCTCGACATTGCAAATCTCCTGAAGTGGCAGGAGCTTTAGGAGCCCTTAGAATGCTTAGACTACACTTGACATAAGTTTCTCTGCTACTTCACAGTTTATTCATCAGTAATAACCAAACCCATGCACATTGTTCGCACGAAGATTACTACTTTATTGGATTACAAAACGAAATTCGTTTGATTCAATTCAACGAAGCGCAAACTCAAAAGTTAGATATCAACACAGGGCAAGTAAGGATAATAGAAGAGAGTTGAGCAGAGCAGTCAAGTTGATAATCCTTTTAATGCAGCATTAAATAGTTTAAAACACAATACAAATATTCTCAGGATTACTATCGAAATGTCATAATTGGAATTAATTTTATCCTATTACTACTATTGAATATATTCCCAGCAGGATTCGATGCCCAATCTTCCTAATATTTGCTTCGCTGCAGACGCGTTACCTAGAAACAATTACCGACTACTTGTAGAGTAATTTTTAATCAACATTTCTACCTCTGTTATATAATAATAAATTAGGTAAGATCGTCACAAACCATACTAAACTCACATTATTCCAATGGACAATTGTAACGCTATTTCCCAGCAACAACTCTCAATTTAGTAGCTCTCAGAATAATCCCCAAATATTTTAAATACATGCATTAATAGTTTTCATAACTACACGATTAACCTTGTACCGGTGAGTATGCATATTATAACGTAAGTGCTTCTGAAGATTGATTTCAGTTTGGAGTCATGGAGTCATTCATATTGGAATTGCAACTGATTACATTTTAAGATGTAAGAAAACAATGTTTTGCAAAAAAATACTTTATAAATTTCCTTCTATTAAAGTTCTTTTTTCTATTACTTTGAGAATTGTAAATTGATATTAATAATAACATAATGTTACGTTGATTTATATTTTATATTTTGTTTTATTTTTTTTTTGATTTTTTTTTGATTAGTTTCAGCTTGATTTAAATCTTCTTATTTTCATGTATGTACATTAGATGGTGTGTGACATTTGAGGTTAAAATTGCTAATGTATAATCTTAGGTTATATCTTAATGACGACACAGAAATTAATCAAATAGAGCAAAATATACATAGAAAGTGTAAACGAAAAGCATAAGTCGTAGTTGAAGGTACAGATTAAAAAAATAAATAAATTGTTATTCTAAACAAGAGTAATAATTATTGAATAATTTTATTTTCGAGTGAGATTAATCCAGTCCAAGCCAAGATCAAGCTTTAACATAGAACTTGACTGTGAAACAGGGTGTGATGCTTTTATACAAAATACACGTCTATCTTCTTAAATAATGTCAACTGTTGAATTATTATAAATAGTCTGTTTGTATTATAATCTTGCTAATCAATTCTTGTGTCTAATTTACAAAAAAAAGATATCTTCTTCAATTCTTCAAAACCTTATCCTTAAAAGTTAAATAATTAAATAACTACATTCTTGCAATTCACCCACCAAACTCAACTTATTCCTGACCGACCTCTTCCTGCATCGAATCAATATTATCCCAATCTTTACATGTGTGAACAATTCGGAAATTCTGCGAAATGTCAAACAAAAGCACATTGAGTGCAAATTGTCCACAGCTAACACTGCCATGATGAAACCACCAATCAAAGATCCAGTCGACATTTCCAATTAGAGTTTAATTCATGTCAAAGAACGCAATGGGGAACTAATTAAACCCACCGTTAAATGAATGTAGTGGTAAATGCGTGAGATGTCGAATTCGATCGTGGAACTTTCGAGAAAATCAGAAAACAAATATTCATGGGGTGAGGAAAACAAAATTAAAGAGGAATTGAATTTATTTTAACATAACAGGAACCAACTGTTGACACTAAAAAAAATTTAATTATAATTATGTTCTAAGTGAAAAATATTTATAAATATAGGTTTGTTATGTATTTTGTATTTTAGGTAAAGTACAATGTTACTGCATTCCAAGATAATATTACAAAGTGTCATTAAAGTTATGATTAGTAAATCTTTGATGTGTGATAAGAATGTGAGGTTCTAAAGGTACTGGGAGAGTATCAATTACATCAGGTGGAGTAAATTCAAAGTTATTTGTGTCAAAAGGTGACCAAGATGTGGGAGATGCGAACAATTCTGAGGAAACCGGATAGGAAACTTGATAGTGTAGAATATAAATTCGAAATGCTTTCATTGTTAAACTTGGGGGCCTATATTTGGAAGATGAAGTGACACACATCGCCGTAGTATTCAATAATTAATTGAAAAGAAATTGGGCAAGTTATTTATCCAAATTTATATTTGCTCTCAGCTGTTAGAAGTATATCCATAAACAAATTTGGTGTAATATGGTTAGCAAAATTTATAAAAAATTAGTAAATGATACCTAAACATTTACCAACTTTTTCAAATAAAATATATGGACATATCATAATATTTAATGCCGTAAGATGATTTTTTTCTATTTCGATTTATACAAATGTCAATCATATCATGCTTGAAATTGCTTTGTATTTAAAATTCTTGTCACTTTCAATACCTCGTTATAATAAATAAAAATCAATTGATTACATAGTATAATCAACTTCGAGTGTTAGTACTACAACAAGCGCAATATTTGCTTTATTGATCCAAGCTTACTAATATTTAATTCCACACATAAATTTAGCTTTTATTTCCAACAAAAACTATAAATCCAATTAAATCCCCAACAAACCCTTCACTAAAATATTTTCATTCCAGTCATGGACACTAGCAAATAGTTACACTTAAATAGAAAATTATAACATCATTCCGCCTGAGAGTAAAATAATGCTAGACTTTCAAGGGAATAAAGTTGCTATTGTTAACCCTTTCCATTTATGCCTTTGCTTACCTGTTAATAAATAATAATTACTCATATTTCAATGTGCAAAGCAGGAATGTTTACGTCGGCTTCCTTCCTATTGATTTATTATTTATTTACACGCCTGACGCGCTTTCCAACTCGCTTTTCAGTCTTGGATTCCATATAGTCACGAGATGTGTTTTGTTTGCAACGATTATAAATATACCTTTTCTACCTATACACTACGTATGTACTACATATACCTAAACACTTGTTAACTTGCAGAGTGCAGGACTCAGGACTGCAGGGACAATACAACACAAAAGGAAGATTACATTATTCATGATTTGATAATAATTATTTTACGAATAAAAATATATAACAAATAGTAATGAATTAATGTCTTTATTATTATGTAAAACATGGTTCAGTTATTTTGTGTGCCTTTATACGAAGTAGATATTTGTGGCCGATGAGTTAAACGCTTTGTTTCTTTATGGTCTAGGTCAGGGAAAAATTACATCCATTTGGAGAAAGCGCCGGGAGATTTGTGCACGCATTCCGCCGGGGCGCCAAATGATCAATATATTCACCTGTTTACATTGCCGAAAAAGCTCGCCACTGTCGCCCAGCTGCATTGAATGCACCACAAACGAGATGAAACAAACGAGATTCACACAACACGCTTATTCAATAGGAGATTCCTAACAAATTCAAATGATAAACCAATGTTTATGTACTATCCATTTGCAGAATTGTAGCAGGTGCAGAAATTGTGCGACTTGTGCTCGTTTATTGGCTGCTGCCGCCGCCCGGACGCGTTGCTTTGCAAACCGTTCCCGCTCGTGTACTGGCGTGGAGCCGGCAAAGTGTAAGCACCGGTGGCGGCGGTTGTGATAGAACCGCCGCAAACTGTTTTTTCTGCGCATGTGCTGACTATTAATCTAATTGCCGTGGTGAAATAACATGCGACGAAAAACGGGAAATATGTTTAGCGCAATTGCGCAGTTTGGGTGAAATTTATTCTATTACGTATCCCCAAAGCATGTGGGATAACCAAATTTTAATATATATTCTGTGGACTTTGAGTAATATTGTATGCCCTATGAAAATCAATAGTTATAGGAGGATATTAATGTTGTTAATTGGATTAAGATACGTGCGAAATTACTGCATTATTATTTGTTCGATCATTAATTTAGATTTCTTGCGTTGTACATTGTAATTAATGTTTTGGTTCATACTATATACACTTGATATATAAATGTTAAACATTTATCATCAATAGTACTATAAGTTTATAAAGTTTTAATCGCAATGCTCACAATTAATTTATCTAGAATTACGTTTACATAAAAAAAAATTAATTCTTTTTTTTTATTTGTTATATTTAGTAGATATGAATGCTTTTATATATGGTACTAATAAATTTCTGATTATTGCATGCTTAATCTCACTTTCAGTTTTAATTATTTTAATTTAAATCATATCTTAATTTAGAGATTTTAGTAGTTGATTATAGACAACCAGCAAAACAAGATGTCATAATATGCGTTTAAATATTCGCTTGTTTCATATTTTTATTCATTTTATCACTCCAAACTAAATAATACTGACGCATTCACATATGCATAGGAAAACTATAATTTGCTTCTCTAGTATACCATTCATCGTTAAATATTGTGCTAGTTTCACAGCACATTTTCTTTGTTTCCCTAATTTCTTCTACTCCTTCGGTTGCCTTACTGTGTCGTTGTCTATCTAAAATAGGCATAAATGAATACGAAAGTTTAACCTTGCCTGCATCTGTTTTATTTTATCCTCAGTGCAGCTTGATTTTCGCGACACAGTGATGCATAACAATATTTAGATTATCGTCATCAACTTTTTAGTTACCTACTAGTCAGTGCAATGTAGATTAAAGTAGCGGCACAAAGAGTAATTTGATCATTATTAAGTAATTCTTCAATTTAACCCAAATTAAATGCAATATAACATAGTAAACAAAGGTAATTACATGAGATCTCACTGTCCTTCATTCATATGGAATGCGTTAATATATCTTGTATGTCTAACTAAGCTAGATGGTTTATCTTATAGTAAACATCAGAAATGGCTTATCTCAGAGGTTCAGCAAACCATGTTTGGTGTACAACAAGTGTTCTTGGCAAAGGTGCAACTGGTGCAGTCTACCAAGGAGTAAATAAAAACAATGGAGAACCAGTAGCTGTAAAGACATTCAACCAAGTAAGCCACATGAGGCCCCAGGAAGTACAAGTACGAGAGTTTGAAGTGCTCAAGAAAGTCAATCACAAGAATATTGTAAAGCTGTTAGCTATTGAAGAAGAGCAGGAAAGCAGAGGAAAAGTAATTGTTATGGAATTATGTACTGGTGGCAGTTTGTATAATATTCTGGATGATCCAGAAAACACATATGGGCTTGATGAGAAAGAGTTTTTGTTGGTTTTGGACCATTTATCAGCTGGAATGAAACATTTAAGAGACAATAGCTTGGTGCATAGAGATTTGAAACCAGGCAATATAATGAAGTTTATCTGTGATGATGGGAACACAATTTATAAGTTGACTGATTTTGGAGCAGCTAGAGAGCTGCAAGAAGGACAACAATTCAATTCACTGTATGGAACTGAAGAGTATTTACACCCAGATATGTATGAGAGGGCTGTATTGAAGAAACCACCAGGTAGAGCATTTGGTGCTACAGTTGATTTGTGGAGTATTGGTGTAACATTATATCATGTTGCAACAGGTATACTAAATAATATGAATTCTAAAGTGTTTATTTCTGATGATGTCATATTACCTATTTTCTAGGAAACCTTCCGTTTAGACCTTATGGAGGTCGTCGTAATCGCGACACCATGTACTATATTACAACCAAAAAAGAAAGTGGAGTAATTTCAGGAATTCAGACGGAACAAAATGGCTCTATTACCTGGGGGCGAGTACTTCCAACTAATTGTCAACTCAGCGCTGGACTTAAGGAGCTAGTAACTCCTCTTCTCGCTGGATTACTAGAGGCCGACCAAAATAGAATATGGTCATTTGATAAATTCTTCGACTCTGTAATGAATATTCTCAGCCGACGTATCATCAACGTGTTTCATGTTAACCGTGCAGCTGGAATCAATATTTATATTGATCCTGATGAAACATATGAAAATCTTCAGAATTACATCACCAAACAAACAGATATCCAACCAACAAAACAGATATTGCTCCACAAAGACACACTTTTTATCGATGTCGTTGGAGAGAATTCTAGAGCGGATGGCTACGTCCGAACTACGAATCAAGAACCGCTGATTTTATTCAGCAAGGAAAATAACAATGTATCCGTATTGGCTAATGTGGACATTCCTAAATTCCCTGAGTTTGCAAACTTAGTATCAGTTGAAAACGATGCTGGTGTTGCTCGTACCGCTTGCAGTATTGGACACATGTGTAAACGTGGTGTTGAGAGCATTTCCCAATCTACTAATTTAATGAAGCATTCTGTGGATTGCTTTACAAAGTATATCAAGAATGATCTTAAGGCATTGCACAGGAGATGTACACATTTAAAAGAAATCACTTCCAGCCATCAAAATACGACGAATGCATACAGTTTAGCACAAAATATGGTAAGCGCTTTAAGTCCATCACGAAGGGAAGATCTGTCTTCCAATTTATCATCGAAATTGTCAAAACTTAGTGTTAACTTTCTAAATGATACCGAAACTCGTGTACAGAAAATATACGATAAAAATGTGAGGGAAAATACATTGCAATTAGAGTGGGATGCTTCCGTAAAGGCTGTAAGATGTCCATGGGACACGAAAGCACCAGCGCGGGCGAGGACTTTGGTTGAACGTTTACGAGAATCATGGCAACATTTGGTAAGAGACAGGGCAACGAGGTCTTTGAGTTATAATGACGAACAATTTCATGTTCTGGAACGGATTAAAATTGGAGAAACTAATGTACGAATGGAGAAATTATTGGCTAATGAATGCATTCCACAGTATAATCAACTGGCCGAGTTTTTGGGTGATTGGTATAAAAGCGCACAGACAATTTTCCTACAGACGACAATTTTACAAAATGACGTACAGGAGTATGCGGATAAACTGGATGAGTTTTCGTTGTATATTCTCAAATACTATGATCAATATTCGAGTGAATTCACGAAGATTCTGGGTGAGAGCAAAAAGGGTGGCAAGAAAAGAAGTAGTAAACAGAAGAACAATAACTTGAAGGATTTGATTACTGTAGCAAGTACCAGTACTGAAGAAATTCAAAAAATTATAAAGATGTATGAGGATACAACTGAAGAGTTTGCAAATATTATCAAATCTCTGCCTCCTGTGAGTGACAATATGTGATAAGTTGATGATGTAAACTATAAAAGCATTTTATTTGCTATAGGATTAAATTTTAATGATGAAATGTTGTGAATATTATAGTTTTCAGTACTTAATTGCTGAAAGTATTTTTGTATTTTCTTGCATTTATATACCTCGAAACGTTAAACAATATATTGACTTGACAGATTTGTTTTTAACTTAAAAAACAAAACAAAGTAGTTTTTGAATAATCTACCAACTATCTTTAAATATCACCAGCAACCCGGTTGTTACCGAAAAGAATCGACACCTGACATCTGTCACCGCTTTCGCAGATAAAAACAGTCATCCCAGAATTTCCCAAAAGTCCAAATCAATCTATGATAAATACGGAATGTTTTTTCTTACTTTAATTGGAATATCCATAATCCAATGCATTAAATAATCGCTCACTTGTTATTTACAAAATATACACAAGTTCAAATTACGAAAAAGTCAACGGGTTACAATGGCTGGAATTAAGTGTAAGTCCATCCATCCAAACAAACGATTCTAGCTATATATCCAGAAGTACACATAGGTTTGATTCAACACATTTATAAAATTAATTTTATATGCAATTTTGTTCTATGATTCCAAATGCTTCACTACATCTATGTAATATTAAATCTGCAAACATGGTTCAAATTGTATAGCGTAAGTACCAGTTAATGAAAAAGAAGATTAACAGTTGTTAGCATAGATATTAATGATCCAATTATAATTTTAGCCTGGTATTGCTGGCATTTGCTGGATCAATTGGCATGACTTTTGTAATTCTAGCTTGTGCCTTACCTGAATATGGGTGAGTTTTGTAGAATAATGATGATTTTGGTTTATTGTCCAATGAATTAAAAATAACTTAGTACTTGAAAAAGCTACAGAACTCTATATATGGCAAAGATTATTATCAATATTATCTTCTTAATTTTACTGTTGAGTGTTTTTCTCTACCTGAAGCAAGTTGTGCAAAGCAATTGAAATATGTCTTATCATCAACAATGCTTTGCCACTTCATGTACAGATCAATTGAAGTGCTGTGTTTCCAGATTATGGTGGCCCTTTTTTGTTGTCCTATTCTACATACTAGCGCCTATTCCAACATTAATTGCGCGTAGATACACAGAAGGACAAGGATCAAGTAACTCATGTCTAGAAACGGGCATATTCATCACAATGGGCATTATTGTGAGCTCCTTTGCATTGCCCATCGTATTGGCACGTGCTCCTGATCCTGAGGGAACCATTAAATGGGGCGCTTGTTACTTGACGCTAGCTGGCAACATAGTGGCCTATTCTACCCTCTATGGCTTCTTTGTAACATTTGATCGCGAAGACGATTACAACATGTGGTAATTAAATGGCAGAAGATGAAAGCGGACATGCACTGGCTATCAGTAAACGTATAGTGTCAATGTAAACTACTGAATGTGACAAGGATCTGCACTACTTACACGCGTCCTCTATGGCTATTTGCTTTTAGCGAAGCGCCATATCAGAATGTTCATCATGATCAGCATCAGATATCTATGCTTACTATAATTTATATACACATAGAAATAACAATTATAATAACTGTGTATGGTTAGTATTTCCTTTTGATAAGAATAATATACTCCAACTGGTAAATAACAATATTATTGATATATTTCAACTCATGCCCCAAAACATAAGTTTGCATTGTACTTTTTTGGAAATTTTGTAGATCTTTGGATGAAACATATAAAAACATAAAATACTTTGAGAAACCTTCAGATGATATAATTGAAGCTGTTTTATGAGAATCAAGTACGTTTTGATGATGAGACACATCCTGTGTGTATTTTACAATTGTAATTTCAAGAGTTTCCCGATGATATCGGTTAATAAACTCAAATCTGCAACCATAAACGTGCTACATAGGCACGTAAATCACTAATTACTTCTAGGTACCGGTGTAATTTCCTCCTAATTAATATGCTAATAAACTTCTCAGTTGCAGCAATTTGCTATATCCACCTCCTTAATAAAATGCTTAATTAGTGCTAAAGTATACTAAATTTGTTTATCAAAAATGTACTCATCACTTCAAGTGCAAGCGCAACAATTATCATCTGTTCCATGTTTTAGTATAAATAGGGCAGATTTTACTAAGGTAAGCATCAGTTATATTCGATTCATAGGACTAGAGCAATTATGGCTCGACTTCTTCTTTTGGCTGCTGCCGTCTTGGCACTAGCATTTGTCGTCTCCGCTAAACCAGGTACTACCCCAAATATTAAAACAAATGAATACTGTAACTGATAGTCCATTTACTTTAAAATAGACAAGACTGTGTGCTACTACGGTAGCTGGGCCACTTACCGCAACGGTGAAGGTGCTTTCCCCGTTGACAAAATTGATCCCAACAAATGCACCCATCTTATATACTCCTTCGTTGGCATCAATAGGGACGGCACCATCAAGGTTCTTGACTCATGGATGGATCCCACTGCCATGCTTAAATTCAACAAACTGAAACAACGAAACCCCAGGCTTAAGACCTTGCTTGCCATTGGTGGCTGGAATGAAGGTTCTGAAGCCTTTAGTGCAGTTGCCGCCAGCGCTGATCTTCGTCAGAAATTTGCCAAAAACGCTCTTTATTTCATCAAGAAATACGATTTTGATGGATTAGATCTCGACTGGGAATACCCTGCCCAACGCGATGGTTCTTCCAAAGACAAGGTACACGTCTTCTCAACAATCATGAAATATTATGCTCACATATAATTGTTTCAGAAAAACGTTGTTTTAATGCTCCAAGCCTTGAGGAAAACCTTCGATGCTACCGATAAGAAATACCTACTCACCGCTGCCGTCGCAGCTGGCATGGGATCCGTCGATATCTCTTACGATGTTCGCAACTTCCAAGCACCTCTTGACTTCATCAATGTAATGGCTTACGATTTCCACGGCGCTTTCGATGGCAAAACTGGACACAATTCCCCTCTGTACAATAATGATCAGCTCAATGTTGTATGTACTATTAGCAATCACCGGATTGTATGTGCAGAAATCTTAATCATATTTTTGTAACATAGGATGCATCCATTAAAGGCTGGATCGCCCGCGGGGCCCCAGCAAACAAACTTGTTCTTGGTATGGGTACCTATGGCCGTAGCTTCACCGTCTACGACGCATCTAAACTTAGTACTAACAATGGTTTAGGCATCCCTGCCTATGCTGGTGCCCCAGGACAATGGACTGGAGAAGCTGGTATGTTGGGCTACAACGAAATCTGTGTCCTTAAGAAGCAAGGTGGCTGGACCCAGATCTGGATCAACAAGCAAAAAGTCCCTGCGATGTACAAGGGTAACCAATGGGTAGGCTATGATAACGAACGCTCCGTCAAATTGAAAGCCGAGTACGCTGTCGCCGAAAACCTCGGTGGTGTCATGATCTGGTCCATTGAGAAAGAGGACATTTACGGTCATTGCGGAAGGCGCTGGCCACTCCTTTCCACCATTAACGAAGTTGTTTACGGTACCGCCAACGCTAATGGCCAGCCAACTGTGCCAGACCCACCAAATACTACGCCCAAGCCAACAACTACTACCACCCGCGCACCAGGGACTGCCTGCTGGCGCAATGGATACGTTCGTGATCCCAAGGACTGCAACGCCTTTCACTGGTGCCTTGCTGGTAAAGTTCAATACTCCTTCAAATGCGCCGATAATTTAGCTTTCAACGAGAAAATCATCGCTTGTGATTATCCATTCAATGTCCCTGGTTGTCACTAAATCTAAAGATTCGAGATTCTATTAAACAACTTATATGCCTATAATAGTTTGTAATGTGAAAATCGCAAATAGAAATAGTTTGAACTGCTACAAGTGTTATATAAAATGGCCTATTAGTAAATTTGCAATTCAATTAATTAACTCCAAATGTGAATGTCCAACGTTGGACACGATCTCTGTGAGCCTAGCCTACTGCGAGCTATTTAAACTGCAAGATCAAAGGATAGCAAAAAAACCAAAAACATCCACCAAACCGTTGGCGAGAAAGTTGTAGGACAAACTCTGAAGAAGTTATTGCATATTACTTGTTGATAACATCGTAAGTCCTATCCTAACTTTTAATGAAACAGGCCAGACATTTATTTCAGCAGATCGCTAGTATAACTTTTCTTTCATATCGCGATTATCAGTAGGATTAAATTATTAATTGTCGATTTATTTAAAATATACCTTGCCTTCTTACAAGTCCAATTATTAATTTAACGCCCTTAAATGTAATAATTCAATATATCACAATGAAAATATGTTTTCTAAGTAGCCAACACAAGACATCGCCCGCGGCTGGAGAAAAATTAACATACGCAAACAAATTAATTAAAACTAGCTTATGTATCACGGTCGCTGGATCTGCTCTGCTTAAGTTATAATAAATACGTGGCGCGACCAACGCTCTCCACCATCGCACGCGTATGTAACTCTCCTTTAGTATGTATAATAGTAATAATCTTAAAAAAGAGAATATTTAATAAAATTTAAATAAATATATCGCACGCAAAAAATCAAAACGCATATGTCTCTATGCAAGCGTTTGCGGATTATTTTTTGTGCATTACTCTTATATGACTTTCACATATATGTCTTGGTATGATTTATATAAAAAGTTGCTTCGAAGAAAACATGACGCATCTGTGGACTACCTACCACTGACGCCACGCCACATTGAAATAACGCTATTGTACAACCCTGTCATGCTGTTCACTTGCGTAGGCTGCAGAACCTGCGTCGATTGGAGTGTTATGGGACCAGCTTGCACCTCTGGCACATGAAGGACGTGTGGTACCTTTCAAAATCATCATAATATAATACTAAGCCAATGCAATTTTATATACTCATAATATATGCGCCCTTTAAAAATAAAACGATTGCTTTTTCTTTCTAATAGAGTAACTTACCGCTTCCCATTCATTCGGAAATACATCGCCATCTTCCGAATCTGAGTCCTTGCCAGTTTGCAAGTCCGGTCCCAACTGGTTTTCAAGATCTGAGGCAAGTGTGGGGTCAACTTCCATAGGTCCATTTCTAAATTACAAACAGCAATTAAGCATCGAACCTGTTTTTTCCTATAAAGCAGGAAGCAGCTTACCTTCCAAGATCTCCTGATTCAGCTTCAACCATCTTCAATATATTTGATAAGGTCTGCGTCGGTTGTAACACATCGAGATCCATATTCTGTGTAAAACAAAGATGCAGCACATTGGCGTTGAGCCTTGCGACTCTGCGCGAAAGTTGCTGTTCCTTCATGTCATCCGTACAAAAGTCCTTGTAGACCATCTTGTATGGTAGCCGGATATCCAAGTAAAAGGCGATGACATTTACCAACTGGGCTGTATATGTCAATGCTGCGCTAATTCTATATGCGCGGTTTTCCTCCACAGCCAAAGAACTATTGCCACTCGCAGGGACATTGTCACGATTTTGAGCTGCTGTATTTTTAAATAAACCCACAAATAGCAGCTCTAAACCTAAATGTGTTATAAAATACATACCCCACAAATTATATGAAGAATAATCCCCGGAACCAGGAAGTGTTGGTGCTACAATGGAGTATTGCAGTTCGCTGGAAGCATCCGCTGCATACACCCATCGATCACTGATATACGTCGTTTGCGCTGCCTCAGCAATTTGTAGTCCAATATCAGACCCCCAGTCGGAATCCAAACTGGTATTCACTCTACGCGTCGATAGCACATTGACGCAGAACAATTATTTAATACAGCCTAAAATTATTCAACTTACGGTCTCGGTTGTATTCGTTCAATTGGAAAAATGTACTCAATCAATTGCTGAATTCGCAATTTGACACGACGCTTGAGAAGATCCTGCTTGTCGAGGACCTCTTGTTGCTTCAACAGTACTTCTTCGCGCTTTTTTATGTTGTAGTTTTCTAATTTCTCGACGTGCTTACCATACCCAGGCAAACGTCTCGTCAATTCAGCATTCTTCTTGCGAAGAACTTCAAGTCGCTCCTTATTGCTAATTTGTTCCTTGCGTTTTGCTTCTAATGCCAATTTGACATTATTTACTCGTTCCTTGCGCACATGTATCTGAAATTTCTAAATACAAAAGAAACAGAAAGATTTCAGATATTAATTAAAGGTGAGACAAATTTTATTATATACCATCAAATTAAACGAATCAACAATTTTATTCCTCTTTCTCTGTGCTATTATTAATTCACTTTGGAGATGTATTTCAAATCGCTTTTAACGACTGCTTACCAAATGATCAGCCTTTTGTTTCTCCCTCATTAATGGAGTGCATTCCTCTTCTAGAAGCCTTGTAAGTCGTTTGGTTTCCCATAATGCTTTTTGTGAGCTGGAGAAACTGGAATTGAAATATAACTTAATAAAACTATTTATCATCAATGTCTGTCTACATCAAAGAAAACAAGCAAACTGGTTCTAAAAAGTAAGCAATAACATGTATGCTATATAAGAGTTTCCCAGTGTTTTTGTGCGAAGGGAGGCAATGACCTATGCCAATACGACTAGTGGTCCGCGCACCTCCCCCATTTACCCCAGGCGCTAGCTCATCGCACAGCCCCTTCACCTGGGCAAACACAGCGCTTTGTTTTGCATGTGTTTATTGTGCACCCAAATGACACACACTCAACACATCACCTTTACTTGTGGAGCGAAAAATCAGAATCATCAGCACGCATTCATCAATAATAACGCCGGCTGTCGATATATGCGATAGTATGATGCACCGCTCATAAATTTCATCACGCTATAACAAAGCATAACGAATGTTTCATAATGACTAGCAAATTTACACAATACATTTTCAGAGTTGTGCCGCCAAACTAGTCCATTCAATTTCAATATCGCATTAAAGACGCAGTTAATTTTTGGCATTTGAACTAAGCGTGTTAGACGCTGATAATACGGAAGCCAAAAAGAACGAAGTTTGCTTGCCAAACAACAATTAAAAACCAAACATCGCAGTAAAACACAAGCAATCAATAAAAACAAATGCAATTGATTTTTAGTACAGCATGACATCAACAAATACAAGTTAGTTTTGAAAATGTTTGGAACGCAATGCGCCTGGCAATAGGTATGAATGAGGGACGACATAACGAGATTCGTAAAATGCAGGCAGTTCGTTGTCAGATAGTATAAATATGCTTGCAATTTAATTTTACAAATTTGCGGGAGTTTTTTTGTTTTCCGGGAAAGTGACGCAATGTGAACCTTGTTTGTTTTTGCATGGGCGTGTGTGAGGTGTTACTTCGCACTTTGTTTATATGCCAAGCGGACAAGAAAAATATCAAAAGAAAATTCACCTATCTATCGTTGGTGAGCAGAAGTGCTCGTTATTGACGCACTCCGGACAATAGAAGATCTTCTTTGGCTTGTTACACATACCGCATCTCCGACGCACAGGACTGAGGCGACTGGCACTGTCTAGAGACAATGCCAATTGAAACTCTTTTGTCGTGCTTTCATCCGAGCTGCTGGTCGCCATAACAAGTACTGGGCCACTGGCCTGCTGTTTACTGGCGACTCGCGCTCAACCAGTGCGTGTGGGAACTGTCAGCGCACAGATGATGCCAGATGTTTTGCCAACTAAACAACGTAAAAATCTCAATTTATAAGAGATATCTAATTTAGCAGCTATAGAACAATCGCGCAATAAAATAGGAACATAATTAAGTAATTAAGTGCACCATAAATACTTGTAAATTATTTTAATAAATTAGAATATCAGAAATAATTTTCACTTGAATTTGAATATTATGCAGTGCCGACAACTTATTAATATCGTAAAGTTACTAAACATATGAAAACGTCAAAAATCCTGCAGCCGTTGCAAATGTCAGAACGCAATAAAACTTGAAAACAGGGCACAAACAACACACGAGTACACACATTTATTCCTCTTTTTCTTGAAAAATAAAGTATATCATTATTCAATATGCAAGACACTAATATATTCCACGTGTTTGCTCAGAAATCAGAAAACTGTATTTGAACTCATTTCTCGATAGATTCAATTCGCTTTTCGACTCGACTTCTTTTCTACGCCCTAATTAACAAAAATATTTTGTATTCAACGACAATTTTGTACTTTATTTTAAACAAACGCTTCCTGCACTACGCATAGATATTAATTTATATTATTTAAACTTTAATCAAACTGTTTTCACAACTGGGATCCCTCAGTTCACACGAGCGCAACAAATATAAAACATACGAACTTATCTATCCGATGATTAGCACATATATAAATTCGAGAGCAATGATCTACGAGGATGTCAGAGCGCAACTAATAACATGTAGATTAAACTAAATTTGGCGCTAAGAATTAAATGTAATGGAATCATTCCACCGTCGAGGCAGCGCGGGAATCTCTTGTCCCACTTCAATTTGTACTTTACTAAATGAACTCCTGCAAATAATACGTATCCACTGGCAACATTTACAATAAACACCGACATTATTTACAAGTTTTAACAATGAACACAAGTAGAAAGAAAGAAAAACTCTAATGATCACAGGATTAATTTTCGTTAGTAAGCAGCAACAACTAAACATGACAAACACCTGTTGTAAACGATTTTGTTCGCCTTTGCGCTTTTTTGGTATTTTAGCTTCCCTCACCTTGCAGTCATCGGAAAGCAAAGTAGCGGAAGTCATGTCCCAAATTAAGTTGCTGATTAGACCCAAAACATAGATTTATAACAAAATCGAGCTTAGAATAAAGTCGGAAAGTTCATATACTTTATTGTTTTGCTATTTTACTTATGTGGAGAAATGTATAGTCAGTAGATGAAACGAATCTGGGAAGAATAAAGAGAATAAATGTACTTTACAATTTCGACTGAAAGTTGAAGATGGGGAAGCAATCGGGAGTAGTAGAGCAAAGCATAAGGAGCAGGTAATTCTGCCAAGTCCGAGTTCCAGAGAGCGCGCGCCGCGGAAATCAGAGTGGTTAGCAGCTAGATTTAAAATTAAGTTGATTTAGTTCCTTGTCCACGTCCACACTTCGTTTCCACGCATCCGCACCCAAATCACGCACCGTCACGAGCACACGCTTTACGTGTGCGCATTGCAATAAGAGAACTCTCCTTACAAATAATTACAAAAATATCTAGAATTAACAAACGATTAGTCCTTATGTGTAAATGCAACATTTTAATGAAAACCAATCAAATCCGGAATTGCAGACGTAGATTGACATTCCGCTTCAGACTGCGTTTAGATTGTAGTTGTCAATAAATTTGAATATTTCTTGTTAAATCAACCACACACTGGGGCTCGCTGCTGATATTTTTGTTGGTAAGTTCGATAGAATGTTGTTAAAGTATATAGAAAAGTAGTGGTTATTCTTGTTTTTTGCTGCTGCTATACAATTTGTCGCTCAGCGGGCAATTATTGTGTGAATTATGTGTCTGGGTCGGGCTGATGTGTCGGAATAATATTGTCACCAAAACTTACAGTGTGGGCTTGTTCTGGACAGAGCTCTGTGAACGTTCTCTCAATGAACAACCTCCTAAAAAATACAAACAAAACAAATCATAAGTGACCGACCCAAAACAAACGGATACCAAGAGGAAAAACACAGTTAACTGTAGCAAAGCGCAATTCAGTCATGTTTTTATCCTTGGTAAGGAAAGCATCCAAAAAAGAAAATAATCTTACTTAGACTCGAGCCCTCCGCCAGGTGGTAAGCCGACAAAATCAGTCCTAAGCAGTTGCGACATGACAGGTACGAATTCTATGTCATCCTTTAACTCATAGTCCTCAACAATCTCTGAAAAAAGAAAACAAGGGCGAAATTGAAAAATTAAAAACCAAACGATACCACGACGTAGGAAGCATACTAACGAGCAAAACGTGAACACAACCAACACAGTAATAATAACGAAACTTAATTACCCAACGTCTTACAACACAAACATAAGTGGTGCAAATGAGACAACAGCAATTGAAACAGAGAATTAGTGACGATTGTTAATTTGTTTGATTTTCATTTAAGCACATCATAATGCCAGACCGGTGTTATTCTTTATTCCCTTTTCAAATCACTTGCAAATATTACTAGATAAATATTCAAATTATCCATAAAACAAGTCAACAAATCAGGTAACTTATCTATTATGATAACGCATGAGTCTGGAAGAACAGATTCACAACCCTCTATTGATAAGATGTAGATATTGTGTGAATTGAATGAAAATGAGTGTCAGATGATCATACCTATCACAAGTTTGTGCTAAACATAATCACAAACAGTTCAATTTCCGAAAGCATAATAAAACCTAATAAATGATTCGCTCATAAACACCAAACATGGAAAATTGAAATTACTAGAGTACTGGAATACTATTTAAAATTCCCAGAAATACTAGTGCGATAATTTCTGTCCAGTTATTTTTTCAAGTCCTGCACAAAGCTATTAAAACACAAACCGCAAATGAAATGGACATTATTTTGATACCCTTCTGCAATATGGCAATAAAATATCGTCTTGTCAACATTCCATTATCTACACCTTTTGGTCAATAAATCTCTCAAATACTATACTTTATAATTGATTTAAATATGTCTCTATTTAATTGAATTATGTAAGTACCTCGTTAACTAATAAATCTTGCACCATTTTATACCACTTCAGTTAAAATTTATAATATAATCTTTGTTTGATTGTACTTGATTGCTCATTTTAAGCAAAAGTCATATTATCACACACACGTTGCGTACTCATAAGTATCCAACCGTCAAATTCTCAATTCGCGGTTCGACTCGCAAATAAATTACTGTAAAACGTATTTTAAGTTGACGTGACATTTTAATGATGCCTATACTTAGCTAATTAGATAGTCATTAGTAATGCAATTCACTTTTGGGAGCTTGGGACCTGCCACATGCGTCGAGAACACTCGCGTCTACCGCAATCATTTTCCTGTAAATATTTGATTAAAATATTGCTTGTCATCAGTTAGCCTGCATTAACTACGTTATCACCGATTTGCGTTCTTTTATTACAATTAATTGTTACGCGTTGGTTTAGAGTTTGAAGACTAATATTGCTGAGCGCGTGAACTTTGTCATTTCGCGACTAGAATTCGAAAAAAAGATGGGCGTTTTTTGCATATCTAGCACACGTGTCACCTTGCAAGGAGAAAATCATGACATGCCGTGTAAATGTATGACGCATGGTGTCGATGATGCCACATGATATAATAGAATATGTCGCGGTTACGCGCCAACCTATCCCATAGATTGAATATTATTGCAAGAGATAATGTTCAAACAACCTTTCATCCGCCTGTGGATGTTCGCCTCGAGATCTCTATCGGCCTGAATCGCCTCCGGAATAGGTTTCGGCGCGCCAGGGAATAAGACTAAAATGATACTCATGTTGTCTCGACTGCCCTACAAGCACAAAAAATTAACTCAGTATTGTATTCCACATAGACGACTACTAGTAGAACTTACTTTATAAAGACATGTGTCAATGACTTGACTGGTAACTTCTTCCAGGTCTCGCGTGACTAAAAGACGTGAGTGGATATACTGGCATAATTCCTTGTTGGACATAACGTCCCAGATGCCGTCGCAAGCAAGAACGAGAAACTGGTCTTCGGTGTCGTCTCGGTCACGAACGAAAATTTCCGGTTCGGGCGACACTAACTGTTCACAAGGCCCTCGGCCCTTTACACTCTTATATACATAATCACCTAATGCCCTAAAGAAGTAAAATAAATGATATCGCAAAATGTACTTTTCTTAATACATTCTAACCTGCTGACTGCTAAAGTACCATTCACACGTTGTATCATAACTGAGCCTCCTGCATTAACAATGCGTTCTCGCTCAGCTGGTAAACTGGGTTTGTGGTCCATAGTCGTGAAGACAGGACTCCCTGCTCGGCATAGCACTGCTCTAGAGTCACCGCAATTTGCAATATAGATGTGTTTGGGTGACACAAATGCACAAACTGCTGTTGTACCGCTCTTATCTTCACCTGTCATTCAAACGTATATAAATAATTTTTGTTAAAAACCAGCTGTATTACGATTAGAAGACAATTTACCTGAGGACAACTCAGGCAATTCTCGCATCGCATCATCTAGTTTTAGGAAACCATTGTGAATTCCTTTAGAAACGTCTTCGTGGAATTCCCCGGATGCCACAATAGCGTCAAGAAGGTGTTCTGCACAATGAGCAGACACCTTAGCACCAGCATGGCCGTCAAAAACGGCGTAATATGACCAGTCGGCTAACGCCCCGCCGAGATCGGTGCGCACCATGTGAGCATCCTCCATCTCAACGCGCCAACCCTGCATGCTTGCAACTCCATATTGCAATCCATTCCCTAAAAGTCATGAAAGTAGACGCTCAATAATTGTCAATTAAATGTAATTAAAGATGTTTTGATGCCACTTGAGATGCGTTGTTACCTTCCCCATGTTCCAAAATCTTGTCTGTCTTTGGCTTATCTAAAAATGCACCCATTGCTGTAATTCCTTGCTTGGTATTATCGCGTTTTCTTCATATTTCACAAAGTGTATGGACGTATCTGAAAGTCGACAAATACAGAAACAATTACAACAGTGCAAAATAAAAACACTGAACGAAAATTTTGACACATGCAAGGAGCGATCGTGTTCACACAAGTGACAAAACAACGCGCGACTTCTCAACGTACTGCGATCACGAAACTGTACAGCGGTAACTTTGGTAACTCAATTCCAAACATAACAATTAACAATAATGCGTCTACACGAGTTCGGCGGGTGCGACGAAAGGTCGCACAAGACGCATGAGTCAACCCTATTTAAGCATTAACGCGTATACGACTGCGGTTTCCGAAATGAATGCAAGAATAATCGACGAAGATTGCTAGGCGCTGCCCGCCAGAGTTGCATCATGTCTTCATGAACTAGGTTAACCTGCCGTAATTAGCGTGTTTGCGAAACTTCCAGGAACTTATATGCAGGACTAGAGTGAACACTGGCAAAAGAATATCATCTACATCTACGGCGCGACCTGGCGCACATCGCACGACCCATCAGTATTTACAAGTCAACAAAATACTAAAAACGGCGCAACGCTACACGGTGCGCGCATGCACTCGCTCGCTAAAAATAGCATGCAAATACATGACATAATCGCGGACCTCGGGTCGGATTGTTGAAGGAGCGGATACAACGGTCGCAGCTGGACAACACAGAGCACATCTAATGTGACTGGTTTTGATTCTTTACCTGGTTGATAATCGCAATCGTCGCACACGCTGACGTCCTGCACCACGCTTCGCGACCGCCCTGCAGCTCACATGGGAACTTTTTTCGAGAGGGAAATGTGCCCAACATTTGCCTTGCCTTGGCGGCCACAGCTAACCTCCTTCCGCTTTGCACTAGGCTAGCAGTCGGGTAAACTCGCTTATACTAGTTTCTTATCGACGTCCTACGAAGTTTGAATCTCACAAATCATCAATTGATTAATCTTTATATATTTTGACAGATCATTAAATGTTATTTGATTCTACACAATTCTACAAACAATTAACTTTACTTATAAGTAAATGTTCAATCAAAAGCTGTTTGTTTCTTCACCCTGAAATAATTTCTCAAATTTATCTAATGTTGCCTTGCGCATGCGTTGAAAGTTGGCATAAAAATTTTATAAAAAATCTATATGTAAACAAAGCCGAATTTCATGATTCTTATCAGTATTGTCAGTAAATAAAGAACTTAATAATTTGTAAGGATATAATTGCTTCATGTGTTTACGGAAACTATCTGAGCACGCTGAGAACATACCTGTTCATTCACATGTTTCTATCCGAAGGGCTTCGCATGTGTCTCATAACATATTTTGTGAGTGTGTGACTAGTGCATTCAAGACGAGCAACTTTGCCGCTACGCACACCAAATTCACCACGTCAGCTGCCCCCGGATGTCACGGACTGTTGACTGTTTGCCCACGGTATACAGTGGTTACGGTATCGACGGCATCTCTGCTATTCCAGTGCCTGCTGCGTAGCCAGAGACTGCTTTCAGGGAAAAGCACGGCGCGCACTCTGATACATTTCCGCGCCGCCGCTAGCGCCGCCGCCCCCGTCGGCTGTGTACGCAGCACGAATCCCTCAATTCGATTAATCATGATCGTTAGCGGTAGGTGTAAATGAGGCCGAACTAATTGCCTCTCTACATGGGTTCCTGATATACTCTCGTGATTGAAGTCGCTTTGCGTCCGCTTTTCTTCCGTGCGCGTTGTGTAGTGAAGCAGTACCGAGATGAGCCATCCGGACGTCGAGGCCGCCGTCCAGGTCCTAAAGGCCGAGAATGAGCGGCTCACGCGTGAGCTGGACCAAGCGTGCAGCGAGAAAATCCAGTCGGCACAATATGGCCTGGTGCTGTTGGAGGAGAAGGATACTCTTCAGCAAAGATGTGAAGAGTTAGAAGCCTTGTTTGAGAAGGCAGAAAGGGACTTGAACATCACACAAGAGGTATATGAAGCATCAAATTTAATGAAATAATAAATGATAGATTTTTCCACAATTGTTTACTTATAAACTTTCTGTTAGGCCTTGGCAAAATTCCAATCTAGTCATAGGGTGACAACTAAAACTGGAATTGAGTCTGAAGAAACGCTTCTCAATCAATCTGCAGCCATAGAAACATCACTGAATGAACAAATTATTGAGTTGGAGGGTGAACTGAAGCAAACAAAGCATGAATTGGATAGAGTTACTGGCGAACGGGATAGAATGCTCCAGGAAAATAATGACATGGGTAAAGATAAAGAAGACAGAAATATGGAATGCAAAAAATTGAGGACAGAGCTGCGAGAAATTAAATTCAGGGAGACTAGATTGATTACTGATTATTCAGAACTTGAGGAGGAAAATATTGCTTTGCAGAAGCAGGTATCGGCTTTAAGATCAGGACAGGTGGAGTTTGAAGGGTTGAAGCATGAAAATCGGCGATTAATGGAGGAAATGGATATTTTGCATTCTGAGGTGGAAGAGATGATGAACTTGAAGAAAATTACTGAGAAACACATGGAAGAAGCGTTGGAAAGTTTACAGTCTGAGCGGGAAGCTAAAAAAGCGTTGAAAAAGGAGTTAGACCAACATATGAAGCGCCAATCGTTCTACAAAATTAGTAATCTTGCTTATAGCATACGAGGGATGACAGATGAACAAGGATTAGGTTCTGAAGATGATGATATACCTGGGCTGAAGTTGTATGAAGCTAATATCAATGCAGATGACTCTGGTAACGATTTAGCTTCTCCTGATGGTAAGTGTGTAACAGAGAAATATACTCACAATTGATTTACAAAATAACTTTGTTTGCAGGAAATCAAGTTGATTTATTCTCAGAAGTACATCTGAATGAATTAAAGAAACTCGAAATGCAGCTTGATCAATCTGAGAAAGAAAAGGCAGCTCTCACTCAGAATCTAAGAGATAACCAAGCAATCGTCGAGAAATCCCATGGTGAACTGCAGACTTTCCTGTCTCGTTTGTCACTTCTTTCCGCACACGTCGAATCTCTGCAGCACTTGACCCTAAAAGTCGATAAGAACCTCGCCCCAGGCGATAATAATCTAAAAAACGTAATCAACCAGTACAACCAGTGGTTTAAATTGTCTGCAAAGGAAGTGGAGCAGCTCAGACATGACCTCAAAGAGTTTGAGAAATTATCCAACACATCAGACACCACCATACAGCTACGTAATGAGGTTACCAACTTGAAGAATAAACTTTTGGATAATGAACAACGCGGCATGGACTTAGAAAATGACTTGAAAGTGTTGAAACAATTTGCCAGTGAGGCGGGCTCTTTTATGGATGGCACACAGAATCATTTACAGACTGCCACTGAGGAATTGGCACAGTTATACCACCATGTTTGTACTGTAAACGGAGAGACACCGAATAGGGTTGTGCTGGACCATGAAAAACTTTTAACTCCAAGTAAGTTGAATTTAAACTTTAAAGCATTGCGATGTATTTTAATTCTACTTCTCCTTTGTTAGTGACTGAGGCAGCTCCTCCAATTGGTGATATTTCTAAATTAGAGGCTTTGCGTCAACAACTGAAGTCGGATATTCCCTTAAATGACTTGGAAAGTTTGAATGACAGTATAGAAATTGCAAAGAGTGTTGTTACTATTGTAGATCAAATCAAGCATTTGAGAAATGCAATTGAGACTACTATTGATTTGACTAAAGGCAAGGGTCTTTCCAAGAAAACCGATGAAGGATATGAAGGTATGAAACGTGCTTATTCATGGAATTCAACCAGTAATTTGTCTTTTGTGTGTAGGAAACACCAAAGAACGTGAAGATGAAATCGCCGAACTACAAGAGCAGATCATTCGCCATAAAAGTTTACTCTCGACTAAACGCGAACAAATTGCTACTTTGCGCACCGTCCTCAAGAGCAACAAAAATACCGCTGAAGTTGCATTGAACAACCTCAAAGCCAAGTACGAAAACGAAAAGACTATCGTTTCAGAAACGATGATGAAGCTGCGTAATGAGTTACGGCTTTTGAAAGAGGACGCTGCGACATTCTCAAGTATGTTTCACATGTTCTATAACTGGAATATTCACATGTCTATTTTTTTGTTCTAGGTCTGCGTGCAATGTTTGCTGCTCGTTGCGAAGAATACGTAACGCAGGTGGATGAGCTTCAGCGTCAGCTTAATGCCGCCGAAGATGAGAAGAAGACGCTGAATCAGCTGCTACGGCTGGCCGTGCAGCAGAAGCTTAGTCTAACACAAAAGCTGGAGGATCTGGAGGTGGACCGCGAGATCCGTAACGCGCGTCGGCCGAACGTGCGCGGCTTCCAGCGGGCTGGGAGATCCAATCGTGACATGTTCTAGCCCAGGCGCAGGCCGGCAATCGTGGCCATGGCTCTGATCACCGCGCTCTTTAGGCTCTAAGAATGTACTTACTAGCTAAGTAACTAACCAAGTAAGTAAAGGTAAAAGGTAAAAACAGAACTACTGATACATCATTGGCAGAGAATTATCCATTTTGTGTGAAGATGCTTCATGGATATTTTAACTGATGTGTGGCACAAATTTGCAATGTTGACAAGCGAAAACTTACGACTACAATTTTCAAGAGCTTTGTCAGTGGGGGAGAGTGTTAAATGCAAATGTGTGCAATGAATCAGTTAATCTACTATGCACTTCTTAACAAAAATGGATATAACTCAGAATGAAGTAAATATTTTTACATGTGTTAGGAAACGGACGACTCAGCTACGTGAGTGCCACGTGAATATTTATTGTGGGTTAATGAAGTTTAATGCACGGGGTAAGCGCAATTTCTATTTAATTTTACCGTTGGATTAAGCAAATCAAAATTTTTATATTGTCTATTTTATTATTATTACTGCATGATTAGCGTGCGATTTATTCTCTTGCTCATATTTATTGTGAGTTTACTCGAATTCATTCACTTTGATAACTCTTGTTGATAAGACTAATTGCGACGTAAAACACGTAACACTTGTTTTGTACTATTTATTATCTTAATTGCAAGCAAAGAAAACGAAGCATTTTCTGCGATCGTGAGACAAACGAATGAGAGATGTGTGCTTTGCACAGCAAAGCAGAAGAAATATTTTGTTACGATTTATATATACATACGATAATTGATACCTAATCGTTCTGAGTTGTAGACTTTATAAGTAGTACCTACATACAAACAGGTTAGTGGCGAAACATGTTAAAGGTAGACAGAAGAAGTAACAAGCTAGCAGGAAACTTCTTACATGTAGCGTACATGTAGTTATTTAGTAAATATTTAGGTAATTATCATAGTAGTCTTGTATCCGCAGTGCTCAGTTTTCATATTATACAAATGTACTAGTGTACACCTGGTCAACTGTTATATTACTCAGAATGTATTTGGTTTAGAGTGAAACTTTTATGAACTACTGAGGTATGATGAATTAATACTTATGATAGCATTTAATCAATAATTAGGAACCCGACTTAATAATGATATATCATATCCGCCCTGTCTGAATTTGAGGTGAGGTGATGAGGGTTTGTTTTCTGGCAGGAAAAGTGTGCCAGCACTGAATTTATGATATAGGCGACTAGAACTTGTAATAGTCGACCGTTTAATTCGTCCCCGATTATGATGTTTTACTGTCTAATAATTATTCCAACAATATTGTGGATTTGCAATTTTGAGCGCGTGGTTCCGTTAGTTGAATGTCCAAAAACGTATCGCTTTCTTTAGATGATTAAAATGCCAAATAATAAATCTACGTTCAATGCGCAAAACCTAATAAAATACGAGATTCCGAGCCCATCAACTAACGGAACGCGTGACTATGGCCCGTCCCTTACCTGCATGTTCATGTTTCATGTTATTATAATGAGCAAAAAGTGTGAATTTCTCCAACATTTCTGCCCTGTGTCGCGCTTCGTTGATTTGCCACCGAATAGTTTTGTTTTTAACTTGTATATTTATTCAAAAGTATGACGCCTAATTGTAGTAATCGTAGATGTACTATTCAGAAGCGATTAACTGCGCTGTAGATAACTTTCAACTGAGTATCATAGATTAACTTGTTTGTTCCGCTTTGCTCGATGAGGTTGTGCCAAAAACTTATCCTCGTGAGCACTGCCTTTAAATTGTTGTACTTTACGTCTAGTATTTTAGCTTTGTGACTGCAGTTTTGATGATAGTTTATGCCAATGTACGAGTATGAGTTTCAACGTTTGAGTTTTACGTTTCTATTTGTTTGCCAACAGCTACACATCAATGTCTAAAGTGAATTAAATTAACAATTGTTATGTATGAATATTATGAGAAAGTACTAATTAACTTCATGTTATATGTTGTATCTCTATGATATTTTTAATAAAATTTATTAACTAAATTTGCTACATTCTTTGTATATGCACACGTTCCAGAAGCGGAATGTGCTGATTAGCCCAGCAAGTGGTCATTACTTTCATTTCTTGCAAGGACTGCGCAATTGGACTAGGTTTTCTCAGGAATTTTGTGCAAGGGGTGGAATTTAAGTATCACGATATATATATTACAGTGTGTCATAGCTTATGTTTTACTCAAATAGCAAATTGTGCTAGTTTACGTCTAATAAATAAATTGAGCAATAAAAATATAATTTTGAATTATCTAACACCATTTCATTTCGTTTTCAATCAAAATAACCTTTTGAACCCGTATCTAAACTCCATTGTGCTCAAACTCGTTTTTGGGGTAAATTGCCCGTACCACTTACTAAGTGTGCAGTTATGTTATGAGTATTTTTTGGTAATAAAGGTTGTTTACGCGGTAGACGCGATTAGTTTATTCAATAATTCCTTGGTCCTGTCTTGACCGCTTCCCTCAAGGGGATTTAATATAAACCACGATATGGCGAGTAACAAACTTTATTTATGCGCTAACAATAAGACTTATAGGAACAGTGAATGATACGTTCAACAAACGGTTGAGTTAAACCTGTGGTTTCGAAGTAACTGAGTTGTTGAGGGAAGCTTCTGGATTATATAGGGACTGAGCTGATCACATGGGCTGATTGGGTGTGTGACTCAAGCACGTGGGGCATCTGCGACTAATTACGGTATGCGCAGAGGGCCCAACTTAAACTTTTATATTATGGTGCGGCGACGGTGATATTTAAATATTCGTAGGAGATCTATCATAAATTATTGTGCTTATCAGCAACATATTCATTGTGGTAGACGTGTCCGGCACGTTGGTGATGTTCTTAGAAGCTTTGCTGATGCTTGGGTTTCAATACAGGAGTATTGGCAACAAAGGTTGGAAGCAGGAAATCTTATTTACTAATATAATGCTATCGAAATGATACGTGAAAATACGGTTTCTATCAAAAAGGAATTTTTGGATGTTTAATGTATGATTTATGACTTATGTATTCCAAAGGGTAAAAAATTGAATTGATTTATAAATAGAAGAATTAAACAGGACATCTACTTTGTGTGATTTTCGTTGTTGCATAGTAAGCCTTCAAATGAAGTTATTTTTGCATCTTTTTGCAATTTTAATTGCCGTTGATAAACGATATATTTACTTACTAGTAGGTTATCATTTGTGCCAAAATAAGCTATTGTATTGTTGAGAACAATTTCAAAATTGGGACAAAAATTTGTAACTTGAATTAAAAAACAACTGAGAGCATTGATACGAAAACTGAATATACTATAGATTATCCCTTAAATGTAAAATCTTTCATTTAAATGTTTAACGAAATTTGAGTTGTTTTTAATCACTTTTAATATGGTACTGATTTATATTTTTACTCGTAAAGTAGAAAGAATTAACTTTAAAAAACAATCGTCATTATTATTCTTATACCTTACGTAGACGTATGTCATGTGCAAAGTTTCGTGTGGTATAATTACGAGCGTACTGTTACTCATGTCAGTCATAGACAGACACCGTACGTTTGTCCTCTCACTATTGGTTGTTTGTTTGAGATTTTCCTCCATGTTTTTAATTCAATATCTTCAAAATATTCATGATATTTAATCATAATCAAACCGTTGATCGCATTGAAGCTGTGAAATTGGTGGCTTTAGTAAAGCACCCAACAGCAATCTATCGAATTCAATATGCCTTGATTCAATGCTTGATATATCAAATATGCATACCGTATTTACGGTATCCTTTGAACTATTCGGCAGTCTGTATGGTACAGTGATATTACATTATTCGGCTCAGAGGATCTTCAAATGACGCCTAAATATCGCATGACAACGACTTTCCGAATGAGCAACTCAATAATAATTGAAGAAATGCATTATTAAGAATCTGTGCTTTCTGTATATCAGAATTAGGAAAATTATTGTAGATTTAATTTAAGAACCGTAAAACCATGCAGAGCATTAGAATAAATTTGGATCCATATTGATGGAGCTTAATGTTAAAGGCAGTAAAATAATATTATTAATTAATATTATTAGTGCTTTTGTAATTGAATTTAATACGTATTGTGTAATATTTGTATAGTTTAACGTTGGTACTTTTCGAAATACTTCAAAAGCGGTTGACATTGCTTCTGGCTGTGTGTTATCAAAGGACACCCGGCACCTTCGCCATTTGCAGCTTTGCATTGAACGGAATAATGTTAATTGTGCATGCTCACAACAAAAATATAAGACGTATGTTCAGTGAACGTTTCATTTTGTAATAGGAAATCATTTTTTGTTTTTTAAATATTGCAAAGAACAGTTTGATTTACTTGACTTCAGTTTATGCAGAAGTAGGGTTAGGGTTTATATGAAATTATTACGGTGTTTAAATTATTAACGAGGATTGTACACTAAACAAGGTGGCTAGTAATAATTTCCTGGTGTGTTGAAGATTTGCAGCATACAAACTACATGGATTTGTTTTTCAGCTGATGGAAGTTTGAAAATAGGATTATGTTATTAGTAAATTCAA
>JAODGC010028491.1:60505-87462 GCA_027574925.1 Ecitoglossa quadriceps | reverse complement strand
CATAACATTCTAATAACTTGACTCTACGACTATTGATTGACAGCCCTGTGCAATCTACAAAATATACTAGCAATTATATAATTACAATGTTTTATTTTACAGTACAGGACTGACACAGCGCAGGACTTTATTTTGAGACTGATAGAAGATCAACGCACACCGAGGACAATATAATATTTACAAAACAAAGTTTATATACAAGAACTATGAAGCAATTTATGGTTGTTTTGACTTTAAGAGGAAGAAGTTAGGCTGCAAGGGGTATGACATAAAACTTAAAGTTAGAAATCTAAGATTTTGTGTACAATTGTATGAGAAAAATTAGAAGAATATACAGTTTTTGCTTTTTTTAACCTTTTACAAAGAATAAAATAAGAAGAAAAAGTTTATTTGCATTCTTTGCTGGAACCATACTGCCATAGAATATTTCTTGTTTATTTATAGCTTCAGAATAAAATAAATTTTTATAATGCCATTATCATTTAATTAAAAGAAATAACTTAAAATAATTGCAGGAATTTTCCACTCAATAGATATTACTCACTGACTTTATTATAAAGCAAGCGAAACCGATATTTTGTGTATTGGTACATTCAGCTAATTTACTATCTTTAAAATTAGAACCGTTAAAGTAAGATATTTAACGAATTATTTGTTTTAAAATAATCAAACGTTTTCTAATATTTACTTAATTTGATCAATTGCAAATAATCGAATAAAACTTTTAAAAAATCAAAGAACTATATTCTTAGACTGCAACCCAATGTACAGCGTTGTATTACACTAAGCCAAACATAATCGACTGAATTGGACTCGCACTGCTGTTTTGGTGTGCGATTGTGCACTGTTGGTGACGTTTATTCCAGGAGTCTTCGCCACCTTCACCACCTTTACTCTTCAATCTAAAATGAACACAATTTGTTTGTACAAACTGGACAACCTCCTATAAATTGCCAATACACATAATAAAATAATGGCACAAACCAAAGAAGGTGTGGAACATATCCAGCATAACTTGGAAGATGAACTTGTTCAAGATATATTAAAAACTGGAACTGATCTACGACAATATTCCAGGGAAATTGAGAAAGAATTGAAGGAGGTTGAAAGTAAATCCATACAAGATTATATAAAGGAAAGTCAAAATATTGCAAGCCTACATAAACAAATATCATCATGTGATCAAATATTGGAACGAATGGAAGATATGCTTCTTGGCTTCCAGAAGGATCTTGGGAGCATAAGCACTGAAATTCTATCATTGCAACGAAAATCCATATCTATGAGTCAAGAATTAAGTAACAGACAGAGTATACGTGGGCAATTGAGTCAGTTTATAGATGACATGGCTATATCTGAAACATTAATTAATGGCATATTGGAGTATCCAGTAACAGACAAAGAATTTCTTGGACACTTGCAAATATTGAATCATAAAATCAACTTTGTGAAAGAGCAGTCATTTAAAGAGTATAAATCATGTACTGATGTTGGGGATATATTGGAAAAATTGAAGATTAAAGCTATGTCCAAGATAAGAGTGTATCTACTAGAACAAGTTCTAAAATTTAGAAAGCCAATGACCAATTATCAAGTACCCCAGAATGCAATGCTAAAATATAAATTTTTCTTTGAATTTATCCTTTCCAATGAGAGAAATGTTGCACAAGAAATATGCAATGAGTATGTTGATACAATGAGCAAAATATATTTCTCATACTTTAAAAGTTATTCGGGAAGAATTATGAAACTGCAATTTGAAGAAAATGCTACAAAAGATGATTTAATGGGAATTGAAGATACAGCTACAAGAAGTATTTTTCATAAAAGTATCTTAAAACATAAGGGTACTGTTTTTACAATTGGCAGCAGGGGTGATATATTAGCACAACAGTTAGAAGCTCCAATTATCGTCCCTCATGCGCAATCCAAGAACAGAGTAAGATAAGATTTACAAAACTGAATTAGAGATATAAAGCTTATTTCGCTTATAGTACAATTTCGAGGCACTGTTTCGCAGCGAGCAATATGCATTAGTTGATAATGCATGCCGAGAATTTTTATTCCTAAGTGAGTTCTTTATTGTGAGAGGGCCAGCTGCAATGGAATTATTTTACCAAATAATGGGCAAAACATTGACATTACTTACTGTAAGGGTATTAAGGATGCTTTATAATAAAATATAATTTACTTTTTTTTTTAGAAAAATCTGGAAACGTTTGTGGCTGATTGTTATGACACAATAGCTCTCTTTCTCTGTTTCCATCTCATACTTCGCTATCAACTTATGTGTCATAAACGATGCGTTCCTGCATTGGATAAGCATTGGGAAAACCTCCAAGCCATAATTCTCCCACGGTTTGAACATGTATTTCGTTTGAATATCAACAGTATTCGTGATTGCGATCCCACCAAATTTAATAGGGAAATGGGACCCCACTATGTATGTTTTACACTATCTAAATATATATCTTAAAAATACTTGTTACAGATCACAAGAAGATATGCAGAATTTAGCGCTGCTTTGGTTGGTATAAGCGAGAACTTCCCCAATGAGTTGGTTAACCAACTATTAGCTGAACTCCAAGAAGAAGTAGAACTTTTTATACTCCGTATGGCGGGTATTTTTCCTCAGCGAAAGGAACAACTCATATATCTTATTAATAATTATGATATGATATTGAATATTATCATGGAACGCACTCGTGACAACTCGAAGGAGGCACAGTCATTCCGCACAAGGCTTTCAAACAAAAGTACAGAGTACGTCGAGGAAATTCTCAGTCCCCATTTCGGTGAAATGATGCAATACGTTAAAGAATGCGAATATTTCATCGAAAAAAATAACCCAGAACAGTTGAAAAAGTATGAACCAAAAGCAGCGGGTATTGTTCAAAACTTCTCAAATAATTGGAAGAAAAGTCTTGAAGAATTGAATAGGGAGGTTTTACTTAGCTTCTCCAATTTGGTTACGGGATCTAGTCTGTTGCAATTGGCACTTACTCAACTGGTACAGTATTATCATAGATTCCATAAACTGATATCGCCCAATGCACGTACACAGCTTACAAACATTCATCATATTATGGTAGAAATGAAAAAGTATAAAAATAACTACTGAGATTATTTCATTTCCTGATTCAAATATTTATACAGTCTAACATGTTATAAGTAGTATATTTAAGAAAAGAAGAAATTGCCAAGGAAATAACTGCCTTTCATTTATTTTTAGTTGATGTTGCAAAACCTGCAGTTGCACTAAAGTATTTCGCATTTGCTTCATTTACTTTGACTTCGGCAGCTTGTGGATTAACGATTTCTAAGCCTTGCAAGGGAGTAAATGCAACACTAGAGGCTGTTCCTGATACTTGTTTTTTAACTGTGGTACTGCCTCCCCATATTTGCTGCTTTTGTAAATTCTTTTGAAGCGTTTTAGAGATGCGGACTTTTGTTTTCTCATCAACTTGCGGAAGACGTATTCTGCCGGTACTTGATTTTCCTATCGTTCCTCTTGTGTAGCCCAAGTCTTCTTGATATGCATCATCTTCAATCTAAAGCACAAACAATACCATAATACAAAATTGTATGTAAACCACCGACATAATAGAACTTACATCCGCAAAGTTCATTCGATTTGCATTTTTCCTAAGTTCCGTGATAGCATATCGCTCTTTCATTTTTCGAACCCGTTTCCCACCTCGTTTTTTCTTACTGGTTTCGATTGGTTTTGGCAACGGTTTAACAAATTTTACCGGTGGGGGTTCCTGCATTTTGTCCAATTTCTTCTCGATTTCATCTCGTAACGACCGTCCAATGCTACCATCAACACTTTCATGATTAGCATCTACACGTGCGGCTAAGGCACATTTGTTGGATACCAGGCGAGCAGTTTTGCGACGTAAGTCCTAAGGTAAAATAGATAGGTATAATATGATAGCATTATATTTGAAATACTTACAGGTGGAGTATTTTGTACAACATCTGAATAATAAATAAAACCAGTATGTGGTAACATATGTATCTGTGAAAAACCAGACAATGATTTCTTCTGTTGTCCAAGAAGCAGAATATTACAAGCTGGTAATTTAGATAATCTAGTTAAACCTCCAGCTACACCCATAATTTTTGCTGCAATTGAAGCTCCAACAATTAAAGATAAGTTTGGTGCTATAAATGCCATTCTGCTTTCAACATAATCATATATCCTCAACTTGAAATCATTTAATTCAATAGCCATGTTACAAGCTTCATCAATCTGAGCTTTTTCTTCTTCAGAAAGAAATACTCCTTGTGTGGTAGAGGCAGTCACTGATACAACCATAATAGTTGCTTGGGTCAAAAATTGTTGCAAGACTTCATTATTCTTGGCCTGATCTAAATCATTCCCCAGCTCTTTGACTGTTTTAACATACTCTAAAGGTGCTACCACAAGTGAATCCAACTCAGGAAACCTTTTTTGATACTTGTCCTTAACAAACTTATGTATAGTTGCTACTTCAGAGTCAAAATCTGCTGCTAAATCATTTGCTTCAACAATAAGCATGTATTCAGGATCTGCTTCCACTGGTCCAACAATTTCACAGGCCTTGCGAATCTTGTTACCATATCCTTCAATTTCTTCCATAACTCTGATCAAACGATCAGAGTCTCGTAATTTGCATAAATCCCGGATTGAATTTATTTGTGACGTGTCTGTGTCCATGGGCTCCTCTTTAATCTCAATATTTTCTTCCTTAATTGCATCGTTAGTTTCTTCATACTCATCTTGCAAATCGTCGTGATCATTTTCTTCAAGATCAGCTAATAATTCATCGGCTAGAGACATTATTCAGAATATAACTCAAAATCTATTGTCAAACATACAAGTAATAGGGAGGGATGCGGAGGGATATTTAAGAATACCCCGAAATTACAAAGTAAAAAACGTTAGCAGTACGTTTTCGACGTTTGCAGTTATTTAAGGTTATGATTTAAAACATTGATTGTAACCCCATGGTGCATATAAACGATACTGCATATAAAAGATACAAACTAAGTTACATCAAAAAATAAGTTTTATTCCTTCTGTTATTATGCCTAATGTCGCAGTCATTAGCAGCACTTTTAAATAGCGGAAAATTCCTGAATACAAATCTATTGAAATTGATATCCACAAATACATATAATATAACATCATTTTAAACTTTTTCCGTATTTTCTTTACTATATCATTAATTAACATACAATGTTCCAGTAAGAAATTTACTTAACAAAAAAAAATTGCTAATTATGTACCCCATACTCAAAGTCGTTAAAGTTGTACTAAATTTCAAATTTAAGTTAGACTAAAATCTAGACTAAAAGGACATTCTTAAGATTTGCTATAAATGACCTAAATTACTGTCTTTGAGACATTCCGCACCCAAAACTTATAATTATGAAAATTTTTACGTTCAATTGTCATTATTAGGTAAATGCAACAGATTTAACTTTAAAATGGATTGATCTACATAACTTCTATTATAATGTATTTATAAAATAAGTTTTTGCTTAAAATAACTTACCATCGGGGAAGAAAATTGTATATCTAGTAAAATTGTCAGTATTAACATATAAATTTAAAAATAACTGATATAACTTAATAATAAAATAAATAGTCAACCATATAATCCGACTCGAAATTAGTGTTAGTTTCGGTCACTAGCGCTAAAAGCGCATAAAAGTACTCAAAAGTGTCTAGTTTATCGGGATTGATCGAGATTTTTGGAACAACAAAAACCCGGGAAGTGCAAAAAATCTAGGATAGCAGACAATCCCGAAAGAGCCGAAAGATGTCAAAAACCTGAAACAACAAAACAAGAGAAACTAGCCCAACTGAGGCCAACAAAGCTAGCAACTCGGAGAGTACGAGTCATAACGGGTTTCACGAGTGCGATGAGTGCATGAAACAAAGCGCGTGCAATTGAACAACGGCAAGTGGCACGTGGTAACACAAGAAAAATTGTAACAGTAAATGCAGTGAAGGTGCAATGAAAGGAAGAAAGAAAATATAATTGTTATATTGAACAAGTTGCTTGAACAATATTTTACATATAGTAGAATTAGTGGAATCCATAAAAATATTAAGTATGACCAACTTAACTTGTGAAACATGTGGTGGAGGAGATTTTTTCAACCAAGAAGGTTTTTACTACTGTTCAGAATGTAATACACAAATAGCAGGACTTCAAGAACAAGAATATGAGGAACTCAATCAAACTTATGTAAATAAAACTCGAAAGGTTAAATCATCCAATTCATCTAAGACAGAAAATAGATCTGATCAGATCACCAGTTGGGAATGTTACAATTATATTTTACTTGGATTAGTAAATGAGCTTATTGAACTAGGTGCCCATGAAAATCTTAAACTGATCACCCAAACAATATGGTTTCAATATCTGAAGAAAACTGAAGTAATTCACAAAAATGTTGCTAAACCTCCATATCTTCCAGCATATAATTATAAACACAATGCCAAGATTATTTATGGTAGATGCAAAAAGAAGACTGTTTACAAGAGGAAGAGATCAATTAGTTCTTCATCCACAGCAAGTGCTTTGGATACTGACTCAACTATCTCAAAAAAAGAACAGAATAGATTAAAGGTATACTCTTCTACGATTTTTATGTATTTTCTATTTTTAATGAATTTTTTCTTAAAGCGAGCCATGGCTAAAGCAATTTATGACAGTCAACAGATTCAAAATAGCCAACAGTCTGAATCATCCCTTCTTAACCAATCTCTCAGTAGTTTAAAAAGCAACTCATCTGATGTACCAAAACACAAATTTCTTAATTTCAGTAAAGCAGCTAAAGTTGAATTAGAAAAGCACATGTCAAAGGAACACCTTCAAGAACATATTGAAGATGTCAATGTTGATTTAAATTGCCACAATGCATCTTACAGAAGTGTGAGCTGTTCATACAGAAAGAGTTGTAACATTATGACCCAAACAAAAATGTATGCTATGTTATACCTAGCATTGCTAATCAATAAGGATGACATACAATTAGGAGATATGTTAAGATTTATTAATGAAGGTAACCTGAGCTACAACAACTATCAACATTTTTTTCCTGAAGATATAGATCCTCAAGCAAGTTTTTTGAATGAATTTAAAGTAAATAAGGGTGCCAGACATGAAACATACCGCGTCGAAGCTGCAAAATTGGCAATGTTTTTAGGAATTAGCGAAGATATTCCTACTCCAAATATTGTTAAGTTAATTACAAGATATTGTAGAGAATTAAATTTGCCGGAGGCTGTAACAGAAATGTGCATAAATTTTATAGCGTCAACTCAACCTAGGATGAAAATACAAAATAACGTTATACCAAATTATGAAGCAAAAGCAATGTGTGTGATTATATTTGTTCTGAAATTACTGTTTGGTTTGGATGACGTTACTGAACTGCACATATCATCTTTTGCCAAATTAATTAACATGCAAGATGGAGCTAATAACATGTTCAATTTCATGGAGTGGCTCGAAACAATTTTATATCGCCGCAGTATTATAGCCAAGCACCACTTCATTGTCGGATACAATGAAAAAATATATTCTATTAGTGATTACATACGTTTCATAAACTCATATTATACAAAATATGATATTAAAATTAATAACGATCAAGATTATGATAATATCAATCATATATTATTTAATAAGATTGATTTAGATCAGATGCCTTTATATCATAACGCTTCGCTTACTTTTATGCAGGACATAATAAAACAATTGTCTGTTAGTGGTAAACTTGGGAGGTATAAAGATGTATTGATGAGAAACTATGAACTTTCTTCTTTGAGTTTTATCTCTAATTCACATAATTTCTTGAGCAAGGAAACAGAAATATTTAATGGAGGCGCTCATAATAATGTGTACGTTGTTCCTTTATATCATGTGCCTGTCCTTAAAAAAGCTAATGAAGTCACATGTAAGTTATCAAATTATACACATATTAATATGCGAAGTAACGAAATTGAGCTGCCACTTATACAACAGAATATTGATCATTTTTATTTCTGTAATCCTAAGCATAAAGTGGTAGTTTGTGATAAAAATGCTTTGCCTACACAAGCATATTCTAAGCATTATAAACCTGACAGAATGTATTGGGGTAGGTTGGGTGTAAACATCGCGAATATGGCAATTGATGAGTTTGAAACGTTTTGGAAAAGTTTTCCGTATCATTATAGGTTGGTTGTAAGTGAATGTGCTAAAATATGTGGTCAAGATATTCACCAGTTAGTACTAGAGTTTAATTACTTTGATAGTTATGTTTCTTACCATCATTTGTTCGAGGATTCTTGCAAAAGGAAGAAGCTACGGAGAAGGAACAATAATTTAAATACGAGTTTGATGCGACTTGTTAAAAATGCAATGCAAAATTGGTAAATAAACCTTTTTTAATATGTGAATTTTGATTATTATAACTAATTGTTGATTGCATAAAGCGTAACTAAGAAGTGATTTTTGATGAAATTTAGTGCAAAGGGCCCAGATAAAATAGGATGTGATTGGATTTCAAAGAATCGGTAAATGGTGGAAAATAAAGAAATACACATTTTCAGAAATCAATCAAAATAAAATTAAACAAGTTTATAATCGCAGGAGCCAGAATAATGAATGATAGTTTTACATCAGAATGAGAAATAGACACATTTTTCCAAATCTCATTCTATGTGCTAAAATTAAGAGCGGATTGCATCGATGTGATCACAGCATCCAAAGAGAGTACTTGGATATTTTTATTATGTGTTTTTTATTCGACTAGAATAATACGAAATTTGTTAGAACATTTGTAAGAGGTAGACATACCTGTTAGCTCAGATTGGGCATATTAAGTTAAGGTCTAGTATTAAGACCTGCAACACGTCCGTAAATATGAATGAGCTGTAACTAAAATGTATTATAATAATTCTTGATCCCTTTTGTACCCGTATGCCAGATGTAGAGTTTCGAGGTGCATGTCTGCGAGTGAACTGTTTATCTATGTCGGCGCCCTACTAGACCTCTCATCACTGGTTTGTACCATTAGTTCAGGAGGATCCAGACCTCCATCTATTTTCTCAAGTTAGCGCGCTCCGACGTGTGCTACCCAGATAGTTTAAAACGTATTAATCGCAAAATTGCGATCCACCTCTAAAATTCAAGCCAAAATCTGCACATTGAGAAAAGGGTAACAAACTTTTGGGATCGTCAAAGTTGTAAAAAAAAAATCGTCTCTTTGATAATTGCTATCCTGAAATTCTCGAAAATAAATAACTTGATGCAGAATTAATTGATTTCCTTCCAAAAAATTTCAACACGGCACTTTTGCAATAGATTATATATGCTAACTGTTCAGTTGGGCGTGTAAAATTGTATTTTATTTAGTTATAATTATCGTAATTAAAATGTATCGTTAGATTATGTCAAGTTTCCCTCCCACATTTCTATTCCCAGGTCAAATCAATCTCCCACCATATTTGGTACTTGATTGTTAACCATCACCCTACCACTAGTATGAAGTTTTATAAGGTAGAGAAGATTTGAGAGGTTTGAGAGCAGTAGAAAACGAAACATTAGGGGGCGGCTTATCCCTCAATAACCTACCAATATTCAACGAATACTTCGTCAGTTATTTTCCACTTGTAATCAGCGATGACAAACTCATTGAAGTTGCAGTTGACGAGCGATTTCCTGCGTTAGTTGCAATTCGCTAATATTATTCTATAGCGTATGAAGCCGTTGGCTTCAATGTTGCTAGTATAATATATATAGTAACATTATATAAAACTGCATGAAAGATTATTTATGCACATAAATATTATTTATTCATCAAAGGGGGGACATTTTATATCCAAATAAAATATATTTTCTTCAGTGGGATTTAATTCTCGGTTCTCACTTCCCAACATTGCGTTGATTTGTTTAGCGCGCTGTAGAATGGACGTAGGAAGCATCTGTGCCATTTCAAAAGTAAAGGTAGAGGATTCTCCATCTTGAATTTTATATAAGAAAGTAATAATGTTAGTATCAGTGTCGACAATGTGTGACATTTTTTGGTTGTGGATTAATGAATTATTAAAGTATTCCTTTTCCAGGTAGAGATGTGTTGAAATAATTACATGAGGGCAAAGCGTTGCATCCTTAAGGAAATGACGAACAGCACCAGTAAGCAATGCTTTAGATACGTTACCAGTTGTACCGCGTCCAAATTCATCCATAACTATTAGGGACGAAGCTTTTGCATTGTACAATGCGTTTCCCAACTAAAAGTATTCATTAGTACTGTATTAAATTTACTAGAAAGTGATTGAATGTACCTGAAATAAGTCAGTCATGAAAGCTGAAAAATTTAATGCCGCCGATTCTGACTCATGCAGACGAGTGTGAATACTATGTATCATGCTAATATTTGCGGCTGCTGCTGGAATATAACTCCCCACATGAGCCATATATACAATTAAGGCTGTTTGCTTGAGGTACATACTTTTTCCGCTTGCATTTGGCCCAGTAAGTATTTTCATAGATTGATGTAAACCCCCAGAATAGTAATCGTTTGGGACATAATTATCATGAAACAATTCAGCTAGGGGATGGCGCCCCTCTTTAATTTCCAACATATTATTGTCATTTAGTTTTGGACGCATATAGTTTTGCTCTATTCCTGCTTTTGCCATTGATATTAAACTAAATTTATTTCTATATTAGTACTTGCATCAATGAAAACTACATAAGTTATACTTACGCGTCCATATAGATAAGATGCTCTAGGGGGTTTATTAAGATGTAATTTTCATTGATGACAAACATGGCAATGCGTTGAATAATGCGATTTTCGTGATCTTGTATTATACTTGGTAAGTCTCCAAGTTGTATGTCTAATTCTAAAAATTATAAATATGTGGTAAGCATAACATTCTACGTACAACAATATTGAAAAAAAAGGGAAGCAAAAACGATAGTTTTTTCAAATCAATATTCTCTCGCGAGTATGCTGAGTACTATGCTCGAAAGACTTGCAATTTCATGTTCTTTAAGGCGAGCGAGAATAATTTTCATCTTACGAAAATTCTTGGTAACATTAAAATTTATATCATTAAGAAAATATTATATTCATAAAATTGCTACCCGCATATGTATTATTCCGTAAATCTGAATGAAACTTTGTTTTCTTCCAATAACTTAGTTATTTAATAATGAAGCAAGTACCTTGGCATAATGCATTTTTGAAATGATACATATCATGCGTCTCAAACATGTAATATAATCCATATTGCAGTAAATCATCTGGATGGCAGTTGGGCCATTTGTGTACACCTAGAATGTGGCCCATATCTGGAACATATGACACTGAACATTCTTCCAAATAGGATGGTAAATGATTAACAACAATTCTAGCTGCGGCCACCAGACGATTTTTGATCGCTCGTTTTTTGTTTTTTGCTTCATCGAGCTCTGCATCAATGAAATCTTTTATTGTTGGACGTTCCCGGCCTAATCCCGTTTTCAAATCAAGTGTCTCATCAATACAAGCTTCCAAAGCATAAATATTCTCCGTTATTTTGTCGGCGTATTCACGGAGTATAATGCACTTATTAACGAAAGGTTTAATTTCCTGGTTTAATTGTAGAATGGCATAGATGGTCTACAAAAGATATAGATTTGTATAACAACCAATTAATTACATATGAAATTTTTACATTATACAAGCCTCGCCAGTGGCCATTGTTCGCTTGGGAATGTTTTAGTCTATTAAATATTTTATAAACATTAACCATTTTGCGTAACGCAACCCCAATGGCGGAACTAATTGTCACATTTCTAGGATCTACGATAAAGTCCATAAAATCATATCGTTTCTTTAATTCAATCATATTTTTTAAAGGGCACATTAGAATTTCTCTAAAAACATAAACAATTTAAATTTGGGAACAGGTCAATTTAATTAGAAAGTCTGTTCAAATATTACCTTATCTTCGTCAAACCCATCTTTGATATACAGTGTGAGGAAAGCAGTCTATAAAGACTCATTCCTTCTCGACAACTTGAAGGGCCTCCATGCTTGAAAGTCGAATCGTGTTTCATTTGATTAAAAACATTTAATGCTTTAAATGTGGTTGCGTCGATAAACACATGGCTCTCGCTATAACACAAACGATAATTAGTATTTATTGACAATGTATATATATGACACAAACTAATAAAAAGAACATTGTCCCAAAAGGCACGATACAGTACTTTTTTTCCAGCAGTTGTCACATACAGTATAACTTACAGAGCATATTGTAACAAGTGCAGAAAAATTAATACATCTTCATCATTACGTCGAATTGTGTGCCATGTCTTTTCCAAAAATTTCACTAACGCACCCAGAGTATGCAGTGTTTTATTAGATGTAGTGCTAATCATGGTTTTGATATAATTTAGTCGGTCGCCCGGTTCCATCTCTGAGGGTGCTGATTGAATTTTTAAGTTTCGTACATGGTGTAAACAAGCTTCGTATGCTAAAACCAAAACAATTTTTAAGTTTGAAATTTAATTATATATATCATTAATCTATGTAAGTAAGAATTTTGACTTTACTGAATTCTTTAAAATCTAATAATGTTATTTTTGAAGGCAGTGAAACATAGAAATCAGAATGTTGATTGCTTTCATTATGAACGAATTTGATCAAAGCTTGAATGAATGGGTCTGCCAGTTTTCCCATTGTAATTATATGCTTAGGCGCTATCTCTCTAATTAAAGCTTCGACTGCTGGATATCTGGGTGGAGAATCTATTGTTTCCATAACCGCGTACAACTGAAAATAGAAATGGCATTAAGTATAAAAATATGTTTGAAGTGTTAATACTTTAGAGATTGCAAAAATTCATAAAAATACGTACCATCTTACGATCGTTGTGGTAATATGATGCTACCATTTTGTTACATTTCCACATAATAGACAAGTATATACTTGTAGAAGATGCTACTACCTCATCTTCTGTGTCTGATTCATTCTCCTCTATTGTAGGAATTGTGTAATTTACGTACTTTATATCACTCATATCGATATATTTTCTTTAATTTTCAAACATAAACAGTAATATGTCTATTGCCGGAAACTTTGAAACAGTTGAACATTGCCCATAAGCATTTAGGGTTGCCTAACCGACGCACCCAGCCAACCGAGAGATAGCAAGCTCTAATCAGCTGATTTTCTTGCACTTTCTGTTTTGCCATTTAAGTCGCCCTCGAGTTGTTTTGGAATTTTGTTCTTAAGTAGTAGATAATAAAATATAGGTACAAGCTTCAAAAATATAAAAGTTTTATAAAATGAGTGGTTTTAGTGGTGTTTTACAATTAACAGACTTGGATGATTTTATTACTCCCTCACAGGTATGTATGCCAATATAATTAACACTCATCAATATTTTTGTACGTATTCTAGGAATGTATATTACCAACAGAAATTAAAACTGCAAAAACTGGTACTGGAGCCAAAATTACAATTGGTGATGAAGGAGATTATTTTCAAACTAAACAAGTATGTTGTCAAATGATTTTGAAACTCATTTATTCATTGATATCTATAATCATTTATGTTATAGGATGGAATGAAAGAAAAATTAAAAAAAGTTGAAATAACATTGGCAGATTGTTTAGCATGTTCTGGTTGCATTACATCAGCAGAAAGCATTTTAATTACCCAACAAAGCCAAGAGGAGTTGTTGAAAGTATTTGAAGAAAATCAATTACTCCATAATGTAAAAGTTATTGAACTGTTATAATATTTAAAATGCAACTTATGGTTTAAATTTTAGAATGGTAGATCAATTGAGGCCAAGTTAATAATTGTTTCATTATCAATTCAACCAATTCTTTCACTTGCCATTAGATACAATTTAACTCCAGATGCTTGTGCAGCCAAACTCTCATCTTATTTCAAGTTAATTGGAGCTGATATGGTTGTGGACATGACTATTGCTGACGACTTGGCACTTTTAGAATGCCAAAGAGAGTTTATCAAACGGTACCTTGCCAAGGAGTATGATGGTGTTAAAAATGTCATTCCTATGTTAGCTTCAAGTTGCCCTGGTTGGATATGTTATGCTGAAAAAGCACATGGCAGTTATATCCTTCCATTTATATCTTCTACTAAATCACCACAACAAATAATGGGAAGTATCATTAAGCAACTTGTGAGGAAAAATTATGGAGGTAAAGAAATATATCATGTCACTGTAATGCCTTGTTATGACAAAAAACTGGAAGCTGCCAGGGAAGACTTCTTCAACAGGGAAACTGAACAAAGAGATGTAGATTGTGTAATTACTGCAAGTTAGTTGACATTCAAATATTGTGCATATTTTCCAATTTAGTTATTTTATACTTTTAGTTGAATTAGAGCAAATGCTTCTTAAAAGCAACTTAAGTCTAGACTCGTTTGCGGATTCAACATTTAGTGCACCTTGGTGTGGTAACATAAATCAAGTACCACATTTATCTCGACATATGGGTTCTGGATCTGGCGGTTACGCAGACCATATACTCAAGTTCGCCGCCAAAGAGTTGTTTAACATTGACTGTGATGAAATTGTTTTTAAACAATTAAGGTAAGTAGTAATGAAAGCAATAGGAATGATTATCTAAGGCTTGTATTCCAGAAATCCTGACTTCCGAGAAACAATTTTAGAACACGAGGGAAAAGTACTTCTTCGGTTTGCTATTGCAAATGGTTTTCGCAATATTCAAAATTTGGTTCAAAAATTAAAACGTGGCAAATCGCAATACCATTATGTGGAAGTAATGGCATGTCCATCCGGGTGCCTTAATGGTGGTGCCCAAGTGCGATCAAGAAATGGAAAACCCTCGAAAGAGTTAACTATGGAACTAGAAAATCTTTATGCTACTTTACCGATCGCCAATCCCGAAGATAATACAGTGGTGAAACAATTATATGAGAATTGGTTGGGTGGTATGGATACCGATAAGTCCAGCTCTGCTTTGCATACCGAGTATCACGAAATCGTAAAAGCCAGTACTGCATTAAATATTAAATGGTGAGGCAGGAAGAATGAATTCAACTGTATGAGAGTATTCAGATATAGTTCTTGTGTATATATCTCTTATATTTCGAAATGTTTAATTAAAACGCTTCATCACAAAGCAATGAAGGGTATTATTACTGTAAGAATTGCATAATACGATTATTCATGTTTGTTTTTCCCGATTGGCTCATCTTTATGGTGTATGAAAACAATCGAAAATAGAATCACACCAATCATCATTGAGAATGCACTAACATAATATGGATACGCGCTAGGTATGAAGCGTTCGTACTGTGTATGTTGAAGAGGTCTCACTGAGACTTGTGTAGTGCTATACAAATGGGTATAACCAATTCTATCATAATCAACCTTAAATTGATAAACACCATATACGTCGGGAATCTTAAACTTAGCTTCATAAGCGCCATTTGACTTTCTCGTCAGAGTCGTACGAACAAACGGATCGATACGAACAAATTCAAGCTGAATATCATCGGCCTGGAAAGGTTGCCACATCCTATTCTTAAATGTCTCAATTTCAATAGTATACACGACGTTATCCATTATAGTGTATGCTCCTGGTGATTGGGATTCGCCTTCAATGTGATGCTTAACCGATTTCACACGCAATTCGCCTTTCATCTTGAACACCCAATGTGTAATACGCAATGCGACTTCTTGATTACCGGAGATTTCATGTAGCACACCACCATGGGCCTTTTGAATTTGTGCATTGAAAAATTCATCAGAGAAGAAGAGTAAGGAGCCACTGAACACTACACGGGCATTGTTACGCGCTTGCAAACCGGCAATCAGGATGGTGTTCTTGCCAACTGCATGTGGATACTGAAAAAATAATGAATTAGTCAAGTAAAACACTTTGGATTAAACATCACTCACTTCTTTAATTATGTTCTCTGGGTTATATGAGTAAGCAGTGCTGTCTGCTGTTAAAATAGGCAAGACCAATGGATTCATTGGATCAGCTAGAATGCCAGTGCCTTGATACAACATGGGGTACAAAGTTGACCTCTCTCCAGTTATTATATCAGCTTCAATAAGGTTTTCTACTCCAGCTACAATTCTTGTGTGCTGCCCCTCATCATTGTGGTCATAATTCAAATGGTCAATGACTTGAGCACCATCTTCATCAACTTCAAACCCACTCTCTGAAGCAATCTCTCTAAGGGCAAAACCAGTGTTGCTGTCCCCAGCAACAAGCACATTACCACCATGGTCAATAAATTTTATGATAGCATCAGAGCTTAACTGGCCACCAAATTCTTCAACAGATGGAGCAAAAATGATGATATTATCATATAAGTATTCACCATATTTAGAAATATGCAAAGATGCATCATCAGCCAATTTAAATGTAAGACCATATCCAGCCTCTGAAAATTAGAAGATGGGCGTTAAAATACGATATATTCCAATACGTACTCCATATTCTTGAATATTTTATGTGTTTTTTCAGAACACATTAAATTTACACGATTTCACGGCTCAGGAAAACTAACCTAAATATGTACAAGAAAATGTGCTTACCCTGCAAAGATCTAAAATAAACGGAATGCGTCTCTTTGACGACTTGATTATCTAGAAGCACTAAAGTATTTTGTTGCGCCCCAATGGATGCAAAGAGTGAAAGAACGGTTAGAATAAATAGAGGCATCGTGACCACCTTGCCTGCCATTGTTCGCCTTCGTACTACGCTTACTGCATACACGTCGCCAACCATCACCAGGCATCAAACCACCAATCAAGCGCACCAAACTTTTGCAACCCACCCCACCAAACGCCACCAACCATTAACAACCACATAAAACTCTCCAAAACACTTTCCTTGTTAGCGCCCTCTATAATAATATCTATTGGTCTAAATGTTTTTAGTTTCTATCCCAAAGTCAACGAGCGCTAGTTTCATTATATTGTTAACGTGAAAAGCATGAATACGATTTATCCCTGGTCCTTAGAGAAAATTTGGCATTGCTAATTTTCTAATATTTTGCAAACTAAATAAAGGACGCAAGAAATTTTGCAAATGAACAATACATGATGTAGTAGATTTCTACTACATCTAAATCTAAATTTGGTTTAAATAATTACTTGTGCTCACGGGGTAATCAACATACAATGAATACATTTATCATTATTGCCAAGTAGTACTCAAAATCAAAATTTCTGTTGATTTCTCCTTGTTCTATTCATCTAAATATGAATTATTTAGCAAATATTACTAGAATGCCTTCTGTTCTGTTATGTAAGGATACAGCACCACTTCTAGGTGGCACTATTGTCAAAATTTAAAAAGTAAAAATAAAAAAACATAGCAAATGTAGCATATCAAGCAAATTAATATAGTGCAACGTGTTGTATACGAGAGTAGGTATTGAACGTACTATAAATGATTCATATGGTTTTATGAATATTTCGAACGTAGCCCCCCCATACATAACTTGTGCGCACGTGGTATAAATGTGACAGAACTTTATCGCCCCCTGGTCTCAAGACTGAATACTATTTATTTTTAACTGGCAATTACATCCCTCTCTACTCAAGTACCAACACATAAGTAGTTTTACTTAGGTATTATACGCACAGAACGTGTGTAAACAGAAAAGTAAACAGCATAAACGGCGTAAACACTAATAAAAATATGGCGTCATATGTACACGGCAGTGAAGGCCTATGTTTGAACGCCTTGGGTGAGAATGTACGTGCCCTTAGACCTCAAATGAAGGCCAAAATGGAACCAAAAGACACCAATTTTATCACAAAGTTAATAAACAGACAAGTGAGTAAATTATATTTATTAGTGGGTATATTGGAGCTACAAATATAGGAGAAGGGACTATTGATAGAAATACGCCTTTTTGCAGATATCAGGCAAATTTTCAACTGAATCACATAGTAAATCAAAGACTGAATTGCCCTTCAAATTTGTTCATCCTGAAAATATCTTTATTCTGGATGATTTGTTTGACTTCTCTGAATCACAATGCATGTAAGTCTGCAAGATTTTTCAATGAAAACATTTAATGAGATCCCAAGTAAAGTATAATGTTTTCAATAATTTTTGTAGGGTTCACATATATATGGGTTTCACAATTTGTGGTCAGTATTTTATAAGTTACAAAGAAAATGTTGATGACATGTTAGGTCTCTCTCCACTAGTCAGTTATGAACTGTATATATGGAGATTTGTGCCTGGGAAAAGGTTTGCTTTCCACAGCAAGCATAAGATTTTCAAGTTGCTCAAACATGGAGAGTTAGATGAAATCAAATTCATGCAATACCCCACAGATCCCTATAAATTATATTGTTATGGGGTGGTGTAAGTACTGATAGTTATTTTAGGCCAACTAACCTTAATTTGTTTTCAATTTACATTTCAGGAATAATTTAGCTCCTTCAATGTCATATTTAACTATTTTAACACTGCCAATAAGTGATAATTGCAGATTTTGCAATGAAAACGTTAGACAAATTGATGGTATGATGATTGACTCTTTCTGCTTAATCAACATTTCTTCAGCTTTTCTTTTTGTTGTAGATTCTTTGTCTCAGGGCTGGTGCTTGACTCATGGCTTTATGTTGCATTATATGTTTACAATGTCACAACCCACACCTAAGTTTGACCCAAATGTGTCTCTTGCCTTTCCAGACTATTTCGTAATCAACACAGGTTACTACATTCATATTCTCAACACGTCCTGTTACAAACCACCTTTGCCAACTATGCCTTTTGTGCAGACAACGAATGCTGATGAATTGCCACTAAAACATTTTCAAAGTGGTGATGCATTATCAGAGGCATCAGAGACAAGTGACAATTTTAGCGCCAATAGCATTGTAGAGGCCATTTTGGAGGATTTTCGTGATGATGATTTGCTTGACACCGGCGATGGAACCAAGCCTTTTCATGAGCTTAATATTAGTTGCGAGCCTCTTAACGTAACAGGCAAAAATTATAATAATGTGCTTATGCATAAAGGGATTATTGATCCTCGGCTGAAACGCCTCCAGGGTAAGGAGTATACTTTCTCAGTGCCGCAGTCGTCAAACTCACAAAAGGAAAAACAAAAAATTGATAGGAAGATTGCAGAAAAAGCATACGAATTCACCGAAGAAAATGAAAAATGCGAGAAGCTCAGTAGTTTTCGTAAAAAGCGACTCGCAGATAAGAAATATGAATTTTCAGAGGACAACTCTGAGAATATAGTTCCCTTCAATTCCTTACGTAAAGAAAGACGTTATTTATTTAAGTCACGTACAATCAAGTCACCTGAATTCAGTGGACTCTTCCTTAGTCCACGCTCGAACGGTATGCGTTCGCCTATGCAGTCACCAAACTCCAGACATGGCCAATTTAGCCCGGCCAGTAGAAATATTTATTGCCCAGGTCTAAGAAACTCACCACATCATTCCAAGTCACCCATCAGCCCTCGCGAATATCGCAAATTTAGTGTATATTCGCCTAGTTTGGATAGCGATTGTTCCGATTATGATTCAAAATTAGTGCTCAGACAGATCAACAATCTCCCAGAAAATAATCCAAAGTTAAATCTACCAACTGGATTATTGATCGTCGATTCTAAAAAAGACGAGTCATATAAATGGATTAAAAAAGTTGTGCGTCGTTTTTCCAATGGAGATTTCGAAAATAGTTCTTTATTGTCGGGACAAAGCAGAGGTAATCAATTAAAAGCAATTGAAGAAGAAACATTACAAAAAACATTTGTTTTCAGATGATTACAATATCCCCATTGAAATACCAATTTTAGTCCAAACACTAGCGGATCAACATCTAGATGTAATACCAGAATTCAAAGCGGACCTCGTAACAGAAACTCAACTCATTGTGACACAACGTTCTTTTGATTGCGAGCAATTTGTACAAAGTCGTGCACAACGACTTTGCAATGAGCATGATCTTGTTTTCCTGCATTGCGAGGATTATGATGTTGAATTGCTGCACGTAAAAGCTATTATAATTACATCCATTCAGTGGATGCCCTAATTTGCTTTTTTGTTTCAGATTTGCCCATTAGAAGGATTTATAATATGCGCATCTGTGATAAAAATCTGTGCCATGAAAGTACTTGAACAAACGACAAACTCCAAGCTTCATACCTATGTAGCGCAGTGTTTATTTACGTGGCACATTCAAAGTAACGCCTTCGAATTAATTGAGCCTCCAGAACAATCTAGACTGCATCTTCATGTTGCTAATACAACCGTACCTAAGCTCGACTATGAGATACCCCGAGTTAACTCGCGCCCCGTTCTGATTATGCACTTGAATATGAATGAAACGAAAGCACACATCAGGGACTACAATAATCGATACGAAATTCGCATTGGTACTGGAGGCGATCAATTCTTTTCTCCCCCAGTATCCCTGGACTCTGACCTTGACGAGGATTACTTGCTGCGTGGAGGATAATACTATTGGCATATGTTTGTAGTGCATGTTTACAATATATTTATTATCCATTGTCATTGACTTCAAATGAGAAATTTTAAAGAATGAGTGAAACATACGTTAATATAAATAAGTTTATCTGTGATTCAAGTTGTGAGCGTTATAAATAAATGTGTATCCAGAGAGCGTTATCCGTTTTTATAATATTTAAATCAAAATAGTTGAATTGTTACTGTCGTTATTATCATGGTTTGGCCTGGCCTTTTTAGCCTCATCCGGGACATCAAAGTCCATTTCCCAAATACCTATGGTTATAAAACTTATGTATTAACTATACCGTGATACTGCATTTAATCTACCTGTAAATGTTTGATCTGGTTCTCTTAACTCAGGTTTTGGCCTATGATCCATGCATGGACTGCTTCCATTCATATCACAATACCTACACTTCCTCTTTGATCTATAATATCAAAATCTGTAGTAATGAAAGAAAAAGATCAAATATCAAATAAACTTACATGATATCAATAACTTCAGTCTTATTTGGTGTTTTCTCATTAGAAACTTTTTTGAGAATCTCTTCTACACTAAAAAAACTGCTTTGTGAACATGGAACTGTTGTATTATTAGGAGGTTTAAAATCAAGTATCTTATCTTCTCCACTGTTCTTTAATTCACTAGGTGCATTTTTCATTTTCATCTTAAGATTTAGACTTTGATGTATCGTAGATTGTTTGAATGATTTCTGTTTAACTTTGGAAGTACTGTTGCTAAAAAGATTCTTTCTGGTACTGACTTTAATGTTTTGTTTAGCAGGCCTAGCCTCTGGTGTACTTTCTATAAAATCATCAACAATCTCATGGTACTGAGTGTTATCACCAGCATTTACTATTAGGATAGGTTCATTCATACTAAGCTCCTTATTTTTTCGTAGTTTCAAGGTGCGATTTTTACGAATTCTTGGACTGTTACATTTTTCAGGACTAGACATAATTGTTTCAGCATCTGATAGATCAATATTTTCTTTTTCTTTGTTTATTATTCTTTGACTGAATATATCAGGACTCTCCTTAGGCTGGATGGAATTTGATTTAATAGGCTTCTTGATTTTTGTTATAATTGGATTTGAAAACCCCATATTAAGAAGTTTGGTTTTCTTTGTCGTTTCATTATACTTCATTTCAATTGAAGTTTTGGCCAATTCATATGTTGTTTGGACATTTATTTTTATATCTAAAATCACATAGAAATCATTTATATTTAAGTGATTAGATACAAACTACACAAACCTGATATTTCTTTATTGAAAGCATATAACAACATATCAAGTTTTCTCAGGTGTTTAGATTTTCCAGAGCAAAGACCATCCATTTCCAAAGTGTACATTGAAATCCATTCTTCATGTGAACTCATTATGAAATAATTATAATATAAATTTCAATGAATATAATTTATGTTTCCTTCCCTTGCCACTGATACTGCGCCTTGCTTGTGAATACCGAATCGGTGATGCCACCGCAGCGTTTGAATTTGTTAGAATTGGTTGGAATCAGCTGTGAAAGAGAGCATACCGGTCATACGCGAAATCATCCGAATTCTTTAAAGTAATTTGTTTTACCGCATACTCATCTGATGGCACCTGTATTTAAGGCCCATTTATACTACAAACCGGCGTAAACCGAGGTAAACCAGAATACATCAGAATAGATGTGTTTTACGTTTACTAGGACTTGTGGTTTGTGTTTGGTGTTGTGTGAACGCACCATTACATTGTGTGGTCAGGTCAGGTTAAGGTGTTGAATTCGTTTATAGTTTGTTGGATTGTTATCAAACGGCCATGAAAATTATATCTGAGAACGTTTGGATTCATTTGTGCCAAAAGCAGTGTGTATTCAATCAACTGGAGTCATTCTGGATGGGACTTATTATTATCATATTAGTATTTTGCGTGTGATTATGATAATATGCCTTTCACACTAGTTTCTATCAGACATTAGAGATTTTATAAATTAAATCTGGTTGTACTATCCATACTTTATTAAAGTAATTACCTACATTAATTTAATTGGTGAAGCAAGATGAGCAAGCACACATATTCAACCCAAAATTTAAGTGATATAGAGTTGAAAGAACAAGGCAATAGAATGTTTAGCTTAAGGAAATATGAAGATGCTACAAATTTATACACTAAAGCAATTGTAAGTATATACCAGCCTGAAAAGCTTGGATTTGCAATGGATAGGTTTCAGATAAAGAATCCAGATGTTGCTCTTTATTTTACAAACAGAGCTTTATGTCATTTGAAGTTACAAAAGTGGGATCAAGCATGCACTGATTGCAGGAGGGCTTTAGATATGGATTCCACTTTAGTAAAAGGCCACTTCTTTATGGGTCAGGCTTTATTTGAAACTGACAATTTTGATGAGGCTGTAAAACATTTACAAAGGGCATTTGATTTAGCAAGGGAGCAGAAGTTAAATTTTGGTGATGATATATCATCCATGTTACGTGCTGCCAGGAAAAAAAAGTTTACACTTCTTGAAGAGAAACGTATTGCACAAGAAATTGAATTACAGAGCTATATTAATAATCTTATTTTGGAAGATAAAGAGAGACAGCTCAAGGATTTGGAAATGAAACACTTGGATGCTGATTTGAGATTGCACAAAGAAGAAGATTTAAAACAAAAATGTGTAAGTAGTAGATAGTTTTAGATACATCAGCTACTTTATTAGTTTAAAGGTAATTTACTCTCTTTTAGGATACTTGTATAAATGATTTAAATACAATATTTGCAAAAGTTGACGAAAGGCGCCGGGTAAAATATATATTAATTTAAAATAAAATGTATATAATGTGTCAGTAATACACTGTTTTAGAAAAGAGAAGTGCCTGATTATTTATGTGGAAAAATTAGTTTTGAAATACTGCAAGAGCCTGTAATAACCCCAAGTGGAATAACATATGAAAAAAAAGATATAGAAGAGCATTTGCAGGTAACAGATGCATTTTATTTGTTATATGATTTTATATTTTAAATTCGTTTTTTTTTTCTTACAGAGAGTCGGTCATTTTGATCCGGTGACTCGAGTAACGTTAACTCAGGATCAGTTAATACCTAATTATGCAATGAAAGAAGTTGTTGATTCGTTCCTCCAAGAAAATGAATGGGCCCATGATTACTAATTTAATTCAATTTTTTTTAATCTGACATTTGAATCCTGCGTGGGATTTACTGCATCGTAATTGTAATTTTGTAGGCGAGATTTATAACGAACATGTTATATTTTACTACGTTGCAATACCATTTAGGAATACTTGTAAATTTAAAGCGATTTTGCGGATTTTCTGAATCATATTACTCGTAAACTTTGCGTCAAAGTATTTCCTCCAATATAGGATGCCAATTGCACAAATTATCAAGAAACTGTAAAGTATATAGTGCAAATAAATATTAACAATGCAAATGGGTGCCACAGATAATTTCGGTCTAGGCCTCACCATCTTGAACTTATCTATTAGTATTATTGTGATAAGATTCCTTGAATGGTCTCTTAGATCTGTGGATTATGAAGAATATCAAGGAAAACTATATTCTCATTTTAGTGTGGGCTATAAATTGTAACTGTGAAATGGGTGTAGGGGTCAAAGAAAAGGGTATTGTCCATTGAATTTACATCGCGTTCGAAACGTTTCGACGGTGTTTAAGTATTTGCTGATGGCTTTGCAATCAATATAAAATTGTCTGAAGATAAATGAAGAAAAATTGTTACACAGAGTAAAAATATAAAATGTAATTGAAAAGTTTGTGGGGAAAACAAATATTGCTACAATATCAACTTTTATTTTCTGAACAATTCTATTTAAAATTGCACAATCAATTTTACGAAAGGAGTAATAATGTAGCGGATCAGTTTAAATCATGTAGGCATTACGCATGTTATGTACAGTGCGTGGCCGGAATAAGTCATTCTAACGCAGCTGATGGAGAGGTTATGTATGCCGTGCAATCAAAAAAAGCTTTCCTCCGTTCCTTGCAATTTGTTTTCATTGTGCTTTTGCGTATGTTATGGTATTAGAAATTCTTTTACAGTTATTTCAAATCTTTTCCACTGGTAAGTTAAGTATTACATTTTAAACTTATTTAAAATATGAATTGCAGTTAAAATGAGTGTTTATAACCAAAATATCCTTACAATTTATGAGGGTGTTGCTGAGAAATACTGGCAGAAGATTGAAGTTATTAATGTCATACAATACAGAGCAGCACCACACTTTATATACATATTATTATTTGTACAACTCCTTACAAAGCCAGCCTCTAAATACTCTACACTATTAAATGCCTGTATTTTAGGATTTGAACAGTATAGGTCTACTTTTCTAGGCCAAAAGCAATACTGCCCAACATATCGTAATAGTAAACAATTATAACAAATAAAATCCATAGACTGAAACGACGAATACCAATATCTAATCGTAATGATTTAAATAATCTTTTTTACTAACTTGATTAATACTTCAAAGACATAAAGTTCAAGGTGACAAATTAATTGTAGATGTTATCTTGTATTTAATTAGATTGCTATAAATTAAATTTCAATTTCCTCAAGAACAAGTCATTTTCAACTTAAAAATCAATTTTTAGAAAGTCATTTAGTTAATTTGTGAGCACCAAGTTACGTCTAAAACCCCTAACTGTGCAAATTATAGTACACTGGTGGAAGAATTATTTATTGTCTTGACAGTTTGTCATTTCTGACAAAGCTTTAAAATCACAGACATTAGGCCAATTACAATAGTTGTTTCTGAGGAACGTTATCACCATTAATCTGATAACGATTTAAATTGGAAGGATATGAGTACACCATTGAAAACAAAGAAGGAAGGACGAAGAAGGCAACATGCTGAACAGTTTTTAAAACATCAAATATTTGGTACATGTTAAAGTAAACTCATTTTAATACAATGAATATCAGATACTTTCTGACAACAATCAACGCAACTTAATAAAATAATGCTAAAAATAAGGAAAGTGAAGTAACCTGTCTGTCACAATCAGCCTGGACGGAAGCGAAGGTCAATATGATCTTAAAAAAAGGACAAGGCCCCACAGGATCGACCAACAAAACGCCGATAAGTATCACCCTAGCAATCTCGAAGATTTTCGAGTCACATGTCCTGAGTCGTCTTAGAGCCGAAGCCGAAAACCTAGGCTCAATGGCACCAAGCCGTCAATCTAGTTTCTCAAATCAGAGTAGCTGGAGCCTTAGGGAAGAAATGTGTCGTAGCCCTCGTCGACATTTAGAAGGCGTACGATTCAGTGTACGACCTTATTGCGGGGAAAATGGTCAAGCAAACATTCACTAGGGACGTTAATAAAGAGGAGAAAGTAATCTCTAACAGGAAATTTGCCGTTACAGTCGGAAATCAAAAATCTACCAAGAAAGTTGTCATTGATGGACACCCTCAAGAAGCTCCTACTTCTCTAATTCTATTTAACATCAATGAGGGCGATTTGGGAGAAAAGGAGCGAGGTAGATGTAAAAACATAGAAGTTTTACAATTCGCCGATGATACCGCTATTATGGCAACCGTGTACCGGTAGATCCGAACCAGGCGCACTCTCAGTTATGCCTCAAGAATCGTCTGAAGAACATAAAACAGAAAGTTTAGGAATAGGTACAGCTATAAAGGGTTCACATGAGATAAAATGGGACAGGACATTTCTGCTCATAAAGAAAAGAGCAAAATGTTCAGGCACCGAATTCCACCGAAAATTGAACTGGAACCTATACGTTAATGCAAGAGCCAGTTTAGCGCATTCTACCATCAGCAAACTTGATTGCCTATTCCTTAATAAGAAAGTGCTTAACAGGATCAAAAGAAACGTGATTAATTCCGTTATTTATCCCCAATTGTACGGATATTGTTATTGATATAATGCGAGCGGTAAGTGGTTTGCCATTCTACATTTGAAATGAAGACCTTTTCAACAGCTTCAGCCTTTTCGATCTTATGGATCTGGCCCACGAAGAAAGAAAGACATCCGGGTCAACCTTAAAGTGGCTTCTCTAGCATTCATGAGAGTGGCTGTTACGACAATGCCGTAGTAAATTTCTCATCACAACCTCGACCGACCGGACCGCAAATGCAGGTCCGGGAAAGACAACATTCTATGGGGTAAGTACTTCGGCGCAGAAAAAAAAAAAAAGAAATATAATGTATAATAAGAAATATAATATATAATAAGAAAAAATTTAAATTTGAATCAAAATTAAAATAATAAATAAGTCGTACAAACCCGGTTTGTTAAGCAAATATATTTAGAACAGATATTTTGATGTTGCAACGAGCACGTTTAATGTAATATGATACAATTCGAATCATGCTTAACGTAGTACAGGTTTGAAAATGGACAAAATATATTTTTACTAAAAATAGAATATAGCAATAAATTTCCAAGATCTACCAAAAAATATA